>VWYH01009117.1:1650087-1673570 GCA_013399365.1 Pampusana beccarii
ACAGAGAGAGCAAGGAGTGAGAAAAAATAGAGAAAAACAGAAAGAAAAAAAATAAAAAAGAAAAATATAAAACCCGAACAACCAACCAAGACAAACAAAACAAACAAACAAAAAAACCCACACATTAGTCCTTGAACTGGAAACAGTATTTGTGCCAGTGATATCTGAGAACTGAGAAATTTGCCAGAGATCATATTAGCATTGTTATTACCTAGAATAGGTTATCAGTAGAGTAATATCCATAAAAAAAAGACTGCACAGTTACTTCATAGCACAATGATGATATGAGAGCATGTCCATGGCTACATCATTTTCAGTGCAAATCTTTAAATGAAGGAAGGCACCTTCCTTTCTGGCAAGTCAAATGACATCAATTCCAAATGGAGAAGTCATACTTTTTATAAAGAGTAAGATACATCTAGCCGGAGTAAAAAAGTGCCCAGGCAACATGACGAGCAGGAATGTCATGTAAAGGAAATTCATTTTCCATTCAACATATCACAAAACATATCTATAATATCAAACAAACAGTATATAGACTGCAGGAGCATAGGTAGCAGTATACACCATTGCATGATGATAAGAATATATGAAATATACATACTTACCTATATAAATACTTCTTATATAGTATTAATATATGTATATATAATTGTTTTAACAGTGAGCTCAACGCAAGAGCAACTAGACAAAAAAAATCTGTGTTTACCTCGTTGCATTAAACAGTAGTTTAGATTATTAACCATAAAAGTCCCTTTTAAATTCGGTAGTGTGTACTTTGCAGATGAACTTTTTCATCTAAGAATGCCAAAATCCTTTACGTTAAGAAACAAACTTTCAAATCCTGCTGTGAAGTAACAGTGATATTATCCTCAGTTTACAGGAAGATAAAGGTTAAAAGACTTCAATATTTGGGTCTCAAATGAAGATTGTAAGTATTCAAGATCACACTATATTTTCAGCATCCTGTTGCCAGTCTTAATCACACAATCTTTTCTTCCATTCATGCATGTATGTAAATCACTCTTCCAATTTTTGCTCTCAATTACAATACCATAAATCCAAGATAAGTCCACTCTTGGAAACAGCTCAGGAAAGAGACATGATTTAGAGTGCAGTTACTCAGCTACAAACAAAAGCAAAATTTGATTTGTTTGCTTATAGCTACTAGGAAATGAGCAAAACTTTCAGAATACTACATTTGTATGATGTTCAAATGCAGCCTTTAATGGAGTTGCCAGTCATACCCACGTTTCTATCCTAATTCTTTCTTTTCCTTCAGCTCCAGCTGGAATTTTTTATTTTCTAAGTATCGAAGACAGAGAATTTTGGACAAAAGTGTTTAAGCAACTGAACTATAAAACACTTCTGGAAAAAATGCAGTTTAGGTAAGAGACCATTATATTAATATTTTTAAAGAAAATCAGCTTTAAAGTAGCACATTAGGAAATTGTTGATTACTCTTTAAAGCACATCCCCTTCTGGCACACAGCTGAGCTTTTTCACATAACTGGGTTTTTTTTAATCTTTATTCTAGATCAGAAATGCTGCACAAGAGCACCCTGAAGAGAAAAATAAAATTTTAAATGGAAAAAAATGCATTGTGGAATGCAGAAAAATGAGAATTACATGCAAAGTACTGGGGAAGGATAAAATGACCACAGCAGGCTTCCTCAGCAGGTGAGTGAAGGGTAGAATAGGAAGAGTGGCCACTGTGAAACTTATCAGAGTGTCCTTGAGACATATCAGACTTACTGACTAACATTTATTGCATCTTTAATATATATTAATACACATTAAATACAGAGACCTTCTTATTAAAAGTCACCAATATCTGTTAGGTCAGTCAAAGCTGAACAGTACAGGAGGGATTATGCTGAGATGATTAAGCTGCATCTGCAGTCAACAAAAAACTTTTTAGAAGACGGTTCAGATTATCAGTCAATACTTATTTCTTCTGAAATACCCAGACTTTAACTCAACATTTTGGTTAAAACAATGCCAGCATAACTCTTAGCACCTGGGATTTAGTATTAATAGTACACCATGGGCAGGACCAAAGCCTATAGCACAGCACAGAAAACACGTCATGACTTCAGCAGACATACATGTATGTACTGTATGGCTCATTTGCTGCTTAAGATCTATTAGATCCCTATTCTTATGCTAGGGTCACAACAACTGCATTACAAGAAGGATTAAACAGTTGTAAAGGTAATTAAGAAAACAAAACAACAAAAAAAAACCCCACAGGGATGAGGTCTAGTAGTGTAAAGTCTTGGGACTAAGACTGGTAAGAATTTCTGCCTTTAACTTGAAGGAATGAATTGGCATCAATCAGCAGTAGTGCAGAAAGAAGGAGGAGGAAGACAAGAGCCATACAGAGAGGAGAAAAGTATGAAATCTGGATGTTTCATCCGAGTTATTTACCAGATGAGAGGACTTGGCTTGTTTGGGCTTGCAAAAGATGTTTGATAGGGAGAATTATGAAGTATCACTCAAAAAAACTTAGGTTGGAATTTCAAAGAATACCTCCAGCTATGGAGATACTGAAATAGTTTTCCAAAAAAGGAGTTGCTGAAGGCATGAGATCTTAAAAATAGTTTCAAGATGAAATACAGTAAGTTTTTAGTGGTTTTTTTAAGTGTTCATCTGGGAGCCTTTCTGGAATGGAATATGTCGCAGTCTTGCAGAAGGTCCCTTCTACTTTCTCCTGTGTGATTCTCTCATGAAGCAGTTATATTTCGTTATCTAAACATGTATTGTAAGATATGTGTTCCCCCTTGCAGCAACAGCAACAATTAGTTGCTTGAGATAAGGAAGAAACTTCTCAGAATGCTCATCCTGCAACTACTCATCTTCAGCATTTCTCACATCACCCGGAACTGCAGATGGTAAGAGCTAAAGGAACAAAACAGACAGACCATGCATTTGGTTGAGCCCAGGGCTCAACAGTCCTCTTTCTATAGAGTAAGCAATCCTCTGTTTAACCAGTTATTTTAACTTTTATAACGATTTTTTCCATGTGAAACTAATCAAGAGGGTGGACTTTCCTCGCTCACAGTACTATTTGGAGACAAACCACCAGCCAGCCCGGTACTCTACATTGGACAGAGTTCTCATTGGAAATATAAATTTCTGGAGCTATGTAAAATTACAGAACTACAGAAAATGGGTAGAACTGTAATAAAAGACAACCACTTCTTACCTTCTTGAAGATATTCTGCACAGCTAAGCACTGAAATTCCCACCTTACTATGCCATTATCTCCATGCTTTCTGGAAGCTACCATGCAATCAGTTTCTAATAGCAAAAGATTTTATACAGGTTGAGTATTTTATGAGACATTTCCAGTCGTTTTATTTTTATTTTTTTTTAATGTCTGAGCAAATCTACCTCCACCTTCTGTGCGGAACTTTCAATCTCATGTTTCATCCTGTTTTCTCACTATCTTTTGCTGAATCATAATCATTTACAAAGAGAGAAAATCATGCACCCAGCAGCAGGTAGAAGCCAAGTCTAAAGATTTCTCTTTGTTTCTTACAAGCTACAATTCCATAGTAGCGTTTCCAATCACATACCCAAAAAGGATCAGCAGGAGGCCAGTGGCTGCCAGGTTCTTTCGGAAAGTGAAGGCTGATAGCTGGAAGGCACTAATAACACCAACACACAGGGTGACTGGAACCATGTAAAACAGCTAGGAACAGAGGAAAAAAGGCATTTAGCAGGTGAGCATCTCTTAATGGTCTTACTTAGTTAGCATAGAAGGGCTCTACAAATTAACTTTTCCATATTTGCAATATAATTACACTATAAATTAGGAATTCATAAATTATAATAGGATATCACAGTCCATACTTGCTGTGAAAAGGCCTCTCTTACACTTATGTACATGAAACAGCCTTTCAAAATAAAACTCGACTACATAATATTCCCCTTAATTCCACTTCTATTGACCTTTCCAATACATTCATTTAACAAGCTAACTCTTCTAGATAATGAGTCCGTATGGAGCTATTGCCCCAAAACATATAGTGACACAAGATTAAATTGAACAAAATGTCTCTATTCATTATTAAATTTGCTTAGCACTTACACGTTTTACATTCATTGAATATGGTAAAGAATTACATTCACACATATAAATTCAGCAAGAATAGCTTGATTCTCATGATAGCAATTTCATAAATCAAATACTTCAATTTCATAAATCAAATACTTCTGCAGGCCTAGTAAAGATTATGCTACCAATAATACAGGACACAGCTTGTAATACTTAAAATATGTAGAGGGATTTCAAATTTGACAGTCCATATATTCATGTGTTCAGTGTCCCTAAGTGATCTGCAGCACAATTAGCATTTAAAGCAGAATCTGTTCTTTCTCAGATCATGATTGATCATGTAGTACTGTGCTGCATTTGTGAGAACATTTTGAAAGTAAGAGATTGGCAGACAAGAATAAGGAGTTGACTTTGCTGCACAGGGAGAAACTGAATGATGATGGACTGAATTTTTAACCAAGCCCTCTTATCTCACATGGCAGAAAAAGGAATACAAAGATTGACTGGCTAAGTAAGTAGCTTTTGGAGAAATGTGTTCTTACTTCAAGCTTGCTAAAGTGTGAAAATCCTGATTTTAAGCATGGATGGGTAAAGTTCTAATGATTCAGATTCAGAATAGTCTGAATGAAAACAGAAAGCGCTCAAAAAAAACCTCTGTTCCTGAGCAGACTAGTTCACGTTTGTGTTGCCTATGCTAGATCCCAGCCCTTCCTTCCATGACCCACTGTGTTAAGCAAGGTGCAAGAAGTTTATGTCCCTCCTCTGGAGCCAGGAATCTCATTATTTTGAATAAGCCAAGTCACTCCAATTATTCACTATTGCGTCTGAAACAAACCTTGCAAGCCAAAACACTTTTGAGAAATGACCTATCAATGCACAGCTCCCTATTTAAAAACAGTAATTCTATTTGTTTCCCAGAAGCAGATGACCTAATCTCAAATTCCTGCCAAACACCGAACTAATACCATAGCAAGCCTCATCACAAGTGAATTGAGAAAAAGCCTTTCAGTAAGAGATATAAATGTATGCCTTATATATATTTCTACATGCACACAGATATATATATATACACATACATGTAATGGAGCAAATATTAATTTTAGTTTTCAAAATGTTATATTTGAAAAATATATTTGAAGATAATTTGTGGAGTTAATGATTGAGTGTAATCCAAGTGAGCTCCATTACACAGCTGATGAAAAATCTGTGACTGAGGACTAGCAGTGGCTTGAGAAAGTTCATTTTGTTCCACCAGCTTTGTTTATTAGCCTGAACACAAACTGATTTCTCAGGCTTGAAGAAGGTAAGCAAAAATTCACATTTGACTAAAACGGTAAGATTTAGGGAGAAAAAAAAAACTGTGGTATTTTCAAAAGAAGAGTAGATTTTCAGATTTGTTAATGAGCTGCAAGTAAACAATACTACCTGTAATGCTAACAATGGTAGAAATTATTTTGTGTAAGAAAAATAAACATTCAGGACAGAGACTTCACCCATTTCTGATGTCATTCTGTGTATGTGAATTCATAAATAATATTTTCTACTATCTATCTTGCCAGAAATAAAAGATAACAGTTATGAGTGTGTCTCATATTACCTACCAACACATAACATAATTATGCCTTTAAAGTAGCTGACCAACCTCTTCAGGCTTCTCCAATTATCTGAAAGATTTTGCCAGTGGCAACTCATAGCACAAACTCCTGCTATGAACTGCTGTGTGGAAGATTCTCTCTGTCTAGGTTGATCAGCCATCTTCCCTTTTTTTGTAAAATAGTGTCGGTACCTAAAGCTAGCATATGCGTTACCTAGCAATTCAACTTTGGGAAACGAGGAACACAATCCCTGCCTTAAAGAATTTTATCTTACAGAATTAAAGCAGGAATGGTGTCCCAGTGCTTGCTAACATGACAGCCAAGAGCTGTTGTTTCACACAATTCAGATCTTATTCATATGTCTTGTGAGCATATCTCCTTTTGCTCCTTTATGGCAAACAAGTTAAAAACTTGCACCTGAACACATGCTCCCCCATATGATACATACCATATCACAGCAGAAGCTAGCAAGCCAATAAGTTTTGTAACCCAGGCCTGTGATGTGCTGCAAGCGTTTTGTGCCAGATACTCTGTCTTTCACTGTGGCACTTCCGATGGATGCAGTAAGGACAGAAAAACCCAGCATGATACACAGTGCTACCCCACACTGACGAACATTCTCCATTCTAGGGTACAAAGCAAAATGGCATAATGAAAACACAATGGGGAAACAAAACCTCACAAAATCCAAACATTTTCAAGGCCAGGTTCTTACACTAGACATTAGGACTGCAATCCTGTTCATAAACAACAGGCTTGCACGCTGTCAGCATCTGATTAGAAATCAGGAGCAAGATGGTGCATTAAGTTACCAAACTCAACGTGAGTTATACAACACAACGTGTGTTTAAAGTCTGAATAATAAAGTGAAGCTTTTGCAAATATTTCCTCCACTATAGAAAATCAAAATTTTAAAGCTAATCAATTTTAGAACTTGACAATCAGCAGTTAACCTGTTTGAAAATGGAATTACCTATTCGCAAACTCTCTGTAGAGTACAGTCAGCATAAATGCAGTATTTTTCTCTACAAAAGAATGCAACCATATCTGATATAAACAGTAGACCTGACATATAAACACCAGACTAGAGAAAATGCTTGACTCAGTAGAACTGAATTACATCTAACAAGTCAGAACATCTATTGCATGCAACGTACATGCTTATTAAATTAATGGTTTCAATTGTCTGCTTATTGTAGCTGTCATATATTTAAGAGTTACTCACATTTTGTCCTCATCCAGCAAAGTTCCACCATATGGTTGACTGTAGAGTGTGATCCCTGTGAAAAGAAAAATAAATTATGCAACAGTAAATGCTACATCAGGACTTCAAGTTCTAGAGTACACTGTTGACCCCTTATTACACAAGATGAATCAAAATGCTAAATACTTAATAAGCAAAAGAAAGAGGTCAACCACCAAGCTTCCAAACCAAATACTGTCTCCTGTTGAGTGATTTCCAGCGTCCAGATCCACCACTGAATAAACATCAGTAATAGCTGCTTTTGTGCATTCTGCACTACAGAAACTGGTACAACAACTTCACATGTTGCAGCATGATCTACATCACAGAACAGATCAAATACAAAACCTAAATCAGAATTTTTTCATATACTAATCTTCTGGAGTAAGGTGGGTTGTTGAAACATAGGTACTTGGTATTTTGTGATTCCTACAAACATTTTTAGCTTGCCGATGTTTTGCAGAGAAAAAATTTTAGGTAAACTCACAAAAAATAAAAAAAATCACACCTCATATTGAAATTATAGAGCTTTAAATTAAAAAGATATCCAGTTTGGGAGACCAAGAAAAATCCAACTAGGCAATGCATTCTTAGGATTGTTTTGGGCCTTGGTATAACCAGCCTTTAAAAATCTAGCCAACCAAACTTCACAAAAATCACTGTCCAATTGTTTTTGATGCTTTTCCTGACTTATTTCTGCATGTACAGCTGACAGGTGTGCCAGCTGTAATGTAACACCAACTGGAAATTCTTGCAGTGAGATCTAACCAGCACTAATTGATTAGAGTATCTAAACAAATCTATGCTGTTCCCAATGTAAAGTAAATAAATAAATAAATACATTCTAACAGCAATTAGAATCTTCCCAGTATCTTTAGCGAAGAAATAGACTGTTGGTAGCCTTAGATGGACTCTGCAGAGTGTCAATTCAACACACTTTGCCATATTTCGTTATACTCCAGCTGTACAAAGATAAAAATTGCCTTAGTTCCAGTAACAGGTACAATCTGACCAAGTAGATCTATACATCTCTTTTTGCCTCTTTCTTATTTCTCATCTTCAAGCTAAGGTAATGTAAACATCACTAAGTCACTGTGTGGTAAAAAGCTGAACAACAGAGGATGATGATCAACTCACACACAAAACTAGTACAAAGTAAATATTTTTCAAATACCGTCAAAAGTTTCACACTGAAGCCCAACAGCAGTTAACAAATCAAAAGAACATTCAAGGTTTTGATTCATCACTAGTAGACAGATAGAGAGATGTGCTATTTGCAAAAGTCTTTCATGTCATTTGCCTAGAGGGACTGTTAAAAGTTTTCCTTTGTTTTTCTTTTACATCATTAATTTTTTAAACAATAGCTGCTATTTGCTCTGAAACAAAAACTGACATATGAAAGAAAACTATTTTTTTCCCGTTGGAACCAAGTACTAGCCAAAATTCCATTTGTGTAAAGGAAAGGTAGCATGACAGAAAAAAGCTTCATTCTCAGAAATTTTTTGTAATCTTTTCTAGTGGTTAAATAAAGGCATGTATATTAGAAGAAAGAATGTCTTCATATATAGATATATATATGAGTCTTATTGAATTAGAAATTAGTAGCCAAAAATAGAATTACACCAGATTTTTACCATACAGACAAACTGAAAACAATCTGGGGGGGAAAAAAAAAAAAAAAGTCTGATTTTCAGACTTAATCTAATTACAATGGAGGAAAGCTTTTGGAAAACGAGAATCCTGATAATTTCAGAATCATTAAAACAAGAAGTTAACAACATGAAATGTGCTTCTTGTACTCACTAGTGCTCAGCTAAATTGGCAAAGGCCAGAAATATGTCTTCAAAGCCTCTTCTTTTATGGCCAAGAGCCAATATCTAGTGTCAGCATCCTCACACAATCATCAAGGTCTTACCTTCATGATCAAGAATTTGACTCTTCTAACCAAGCTGTCCTGCCCTAAACTTCAGATTGCAGAAATTCTACAGTAAAATTGCTCCAGCTCAAGGGGTAGCATTATTAGAGACTGTAAATCTTAAAATACTGCCCATGATAAAGAAATGCCAAGACTTGGAGACCTGTAAGCCCTACTGATTCATATCCCTTTTCCCAGAACTGTGAGACAGGTAAACCTCTCATGTGGACTGTGTTAGAGAAGTATTGCCAATAAAGTGCCCAGAACTCTGGAAACTTGCCAGGAATTCAGGAAGTTTGTCCACTATATCTCATGAATTAATCCAGGCTGATCTGAATCGTATCCCATTGCTCTATTGCTATCAACTCTCTGCTGTATTCAGTGAGAAGGTTATACCCTTTCAGAAACAGAGCTATAAATTCACGCTTGTGCAACATCCTGTCAAGTGAATTCATGCTCACAGACGTATGTTTGCCCACTTGTACATAGTCAAGGAATTTTACAGGAGAAGATCATCTACACTGCTGAAACTTTTCAGAAAGACTCCCAGGGAATTAATGAAACACGCAAAACATAACAAAGACAAAAATGGCATCAAACATTTTACGAGGAATAACTTCTGCTCAGCAATATTTCATGTGCATGGCTAAAATCACCACAGCCTGCCTTTGCTAAATGCATAGATCCCAAGAGGAAACTAACAAAACTTTCTGATTGTTGCATTGCTATCCAACAAAAGTCTACAGCAGCTGACTTGGATTCCATATGCAGAAATACACAGCTATAAGTCTATATATAGCACAAAACAAACAGAGACTGTGAAAAATAGATAATTGTTGGGGGGAATAAAAAACCCCACAACATTAAATAGCATAATGTTCCTTGCAGTCTTGTATCACGCAGTACTGATCAAAAAGCAAATTGCACCAAGTTAATTTTCTTCAATGGAAAAGCCGACAAAAGTAATTGCTCTTTTTAAAAGTAATAACCATTTTCTACAGTCAATTGCAGTTCAAACCATGTAGATGAAAAAAAGGATTGCATTTTTGAAAATTTACAATGCTATCAATGTATTAAATATAATACTTTCATTCATTATTTTAAATATTTCAATTAGTCTGGAGCATGAGGTTCTTCAGCATTTGCTACATTTTTTAGTATAATGTCTTCTGTCACCCCATTGTCCAAAAATATCTGAATTTCTATAAAACAAATAAACTGGCTTGAAATTCACAGAAGAAAAAAAAAAGTTCCCTTGAACCTAAGGAGGAGTAATTTATAAACTATCTTCCAATAGCAAAATAAGCAAAACAAATTTGATATGCACTATTTGATAGGTCATGTATTTTTTTAAATTAAAAAACCCTTCCATGTGCTTTTATAATCTATTCCTTCCTAAATTTCTCCTAGCCACCTAGACTATCTTTCTCTACATGTAACTCTGTCCCAATACAGATGTTAACGTGATGTACAGTGTACTTATTGATGTTTTCTTGCATTAATATGCATTCTTATAATGTAAAGTCACTATAATGATGCTCATTAAGTTGAAAACTAAACAACATCTTTGAGGACTTAAAATAAGAAACATAAACAACAGATAAACCAAGAAGTTCTGAATGACAAAGCTCCTATTAAACAGATGTATGTGGCGTTTATGCAAGGATTTTTTTAAGGACTGTATTTGCAAACTGTGTGTGAACAGCCTTCAGGGCAATTTTTACAAAATCAGTGTTCACAAGGGAAAATGAAGGCAATATCAACAAATATTGTATGATTCAATTCTAGCTCTGTCTGTTCCTTTTCATAAATTTCTCAATCTAAAATTATTTCTTCCACATCTACAGATTGCCATTATATTCTCCCAATTTAATCACAAACAGAATTTTCCCAATTGTCCTAAAACATCCTTTATCTATGTCTTGAGTTGGTCACTTTATTTTTACAGTAACAATTAGGCTTCTTTAGGGGCACAAGTGAAAAAATGTGATAGCCACCAATTCCAATCCTTTCAAAGCCCTTCATAAGCAATCAAGAACAGGAAAAACTGTGACCATGGAGACCCTTGTACTGTATCAGGGTTTTTAAGCTGTATTCAGAGGGTAAGTAAACACCATGATGCCAAGACTTTCTAAGACATTTTAACCATCTCCAACATAAAAATGAAGAGCTTGAGCAATAAGAAAAGGAGGCTGAAGGGAGACCTTAGTGCTGTCTACAACTACCTGAAAGGAGGTTGTAGCATGGAGGGTGTTGGTCTCTTCTCCCAAGTAGCAAGTGACAGGACAAGAGGAAATGGCCTCAAGTTGTGGCAGGGGAGGTTTAGATCGGATATTAGGAAAAAATTCTTCACTAAAAGTTCTGTCAGGTGTTGGAACAGGTTGCCCAAGGAAGTGCTTGAGTCACTATCTCTGGAGGTGTTTAAAAGACGTGCAGACCTAAACAATTATATGATTCTGTGACTGGTTTTGATTAAATTAATTTTGGACTCTAATGTGTTAAAAAAGCATCACTAATCTGGTGAAATAAGCATTGTGATGTTCGTTAGAATAAAATACTACCCTTTTCCATTCTGGATAGTGCAGTTCACAAGAAAAAAGGAAAACACATCCACATTACAGATATTCAAAATGAACAGCATCTTGGTTGTAGCAGGAAAAATCCTACCCTGTTGCCATTCAGGAGCTGCACAACTCAAGATGACTTTCTCCATAAAAACTTCTTTTCAACACTCTGCAAACTGTAACTTCAAAAGAAAGTGCTCCAGATCTTCTATTTCAAATATAAACCACCTGATCATAGGCCAGGTGCAATTTGGCATAGTCTTAGAGACTTGGAGTGTTTTCTTCCTGTAGATTGTAAAGAATACGAGGCACTGGTAGCCCAGTCCATCCTGTCTGGGTGCAACTTTCCACATAATCACACATTACAAAATCTGTGGCTTTGCAGTAAAAATGAGGACAGCGATATGAACCAAGCAGTACTTTTTCAGTAGGTGGTGGAGAGATCAAGAGGAAAAAAAACCTCATGGATCTTCAAGCTTGTATGCCACCACCACAGGCTAATCAGAGCTGTCCTTAGGTATATTTCACAGATCTGGACTGTATTTTTGGTGTGTCTGGGCCTCTCTCCTGGCACTCCTTCGTAAACTACCTCTTTTTTCTGCCATGTAGCATGCTGAGTCTTGAGTACAAAGATCAATTTGGATCTGTGCTAATCCCAAATATCATAATTGTTGCAGACTTGAATAGAAGACCAATCTAGGTTCCTTTATTCCAGACATTTTACTTCAGATTAGAATAAAATAAAATATTATGTATAACAAAATTGAGATAGCATACATATATATGCTTTTTACAAGCTCTTCTTTGTGGGCACTTAAAATTTATTACAAGATTTGTGTTTGTATAAAGTAAGACATTACTATTTACTGAAAATTACAACTTATATTTCAGGGAGAATTTCACAGGCAGCACCTTCATTAAAGATTTATATTTTACTTTCCCATCACTAACCAGATATGGTTAACGAGGTTCCTACTAAATGCCATTTCAAAGTTTCCTTTGAAAATAGTTTAAAGTTACAATTTGCAAAGCAATCAGGAAACTATACAGCCACTTTCCACCAAAACTCGGCTGAAAATAGGTCTCTTGATCCCTTCAGCGCTTTTGAAGAACTGAATCTGAGATAAATGAGGATGCTGTATGAACACTTGCAATGAGCCCTAACATGAAAGGTTTTTAAAAAATCAATGACTTCAATAGAACTCCTGAGATAGAACAGCTGCATCGCACAAGGACTTTCTATATTGATACATTTCTGTTCTTGGAATAATGATGTAAGAACTCCTTTTGACCACTGTACTTTATGGACATCATTACCATTACTACCTCTCCTTTTTTCTTTAATAGCCTTACTGTAAAAGGTAGGTAATAGTCCTTCCCCTATATTCCAGAATGATGAACACATTCCAACTCAACTGTATACAATTTGGTGTGAAAAATAATATAGTTTTATTTGACCAGAATTTCTATCTTAAGCAAAAAAAAAAGCCTTTTAGTTTTTAATCCTCTTACTTCATTGTTCCATTTTTATTTGCTCACAATTACATTTCGTAATTGTAGGAAAATACAAACATAATTCACATAAGCTTGAAGACCAGCCGGAGCTCAAGAGTTTTGACAAAAATCCAGTACATCTTACCTTCTCTGTTGAATAGTCTTTCTCACTTTTTTTTTTTATTAACATGTTCATTTTCATTATCTGTCGCTGAATTTATAACCCAATGGAGAACAAAATGTATTTGGTTTCCTTTCCAGTAAGACAAATTAGTTAGATTTTTGAATACAATAGGAAAACAGACTTACATGATTATAGAGCTAGAGGTGGCTGTCCACATCATACAGAAGATGAGCTATTTTCATACAAAAAGTATTCCTGAACTGCTGTTCCAAAATAGACACCTGGACCATTAACTATGAAAAACTCATGTAAATCAATCTGGTTAACTTCTGTTGCTCCATCTATTTATATGCACCTCCACCTGGCACAAACATTTTCTTCAACAACTATACCACTTTTTACAGGAAAGTTGAAATTGTAACTTTCCAAGCATCCTCACAGAGAAGCTTACTGGTCATCTCATATGGCAATGGGGGGAAGGGAGGGGAAGAGAAGTCTCTTGACTTGCAAAGAAAGGATTTGAAGATCAGCTTAACAAAATAATAAAAAGGAAGTATTTTTGATCCCCAAATAACTATTATTTCCTGCTCCTGTATGCTCAGATGATGAAGAGTCAGTAACCTGGACTGACACAAGAAAAAAAATCATCAATTTTTTCATAGTTTTTTTGAGCAGATACAAATTCTTCAGATAGAAATCAGCACAAGGTAGCATATGTTCTCTGTACGCTCGGCTACAACATCTTCCTTCGAACTCTTGTACAAAATCCTAAGTCTCTATTCCCTGTATCCTCTTCACTGAAGAAAAGACATTACACAAAAGCATTTAGCTTCCTTCTAAGCTCCTTATCGCTAAAACCTATCACAAGCTGGAAACAGTAATACTGATCTCCTATGAAAGTTACTAGGCCTGACCCTGTGAGCAAAGCAAGTAGAACCTGGCACACAGTCTGTAACGACTCCTCCCTCCTCCAGAGAACTTGGGAGAACTCCAGCTGGGTTCACGGCCAAGAAATACCCATAGGATGAAACTGTTAAGTGAAAGGGCTTCTCAGTATTTATATGAGCATTTAAATAAGTTGTTGAACTCTTTCAAGGCTGTTTCAAAATCATGGTAGTTGCTACTCTGTTTACATCCACGGTAATGCTCTATTGAAGTAAGTCTCCTGCAGTAAATCAATATTTACTTTTTGTGAAAGAAGGAAAGACTGTCCTCACACTCGCTATTCAAGGGTCAAATTATTTTTATGTCACTTAAAAGTAATACAGAAGCACTGGTTCTGTTGACAGGAAGAAGTTGCCCTCTGAAAAAAACCACGGCGTTAATGCAAGTCAGAATTACAAAGCTACATTTTTGCAACATCCTAACAAGCTTCCTCACAGCAATTTCCAAAAATATTCTAGAACTCACCTCGCATATAAACAGAATTTGCAAAAGGAAAATAAAAATTAAAAAATAATACATTTCAGTGTTGAAACACAGTATGTAGTCTTCTGACTGCTAATTGCATATAACCATTTTAAGAAGAAAAGCATAAAAATAATACTTCTTCATCAGAGCAATATTTTAAAACAAGAGATAGTCAAAAGTCAAAGTGAACTAGCTTAAATGCCCCATGTAGCATCAGAACACCTGAGGCTTTTTCTAAAATACATGTTTGTCTCTACACGTGTATAGACACATACACACACACCCATATACATGTGTACGCACACATTTACATACAGACAGATAGAAAGGTAAATAACTTGAATTCTCTTTCTAGGATTTCTCTGACAGGTGCCTCTGCATTATGTCTCAAGAGCATAATCAATCTGCCTTTTATTGCACCTCTCCAATAGATATGCACATAAATATACTGCTTTCTAGTTCATTAAGTCTGCAGACTTAGCCAACACATTCTGACAGATGATTATATAATGAACCCATATTTGTATAGGTAACAGTCCAAGACTTCAAATATTTATCAAGCATTGTTTTGCTCATTGTGTTTCTATGTCATGCAACAATATAAAATATAACATTTCCACAATCCTTGGGACAATTAATCTAGACTGTCGTCTAGATGATAAGCCCCCAGTTCTCCACAAGAGATATAAAAGTAAGGGTACTTAAACATCTAAGTTACAAAATGGGATATCTAATGCTACAGAAAACAAGCTAACATCAGTACTATTCATGAAGTTCAGGGCAACTTGATTAAAAATTGATTTTTATTAAAAATTCTAATTAAAATACCTGATTTAATTTCATTCAAACTTTCCACAGAAATACAATATCTTTGATTTGTTCCCGTCATTCATTTAGAAAAAATAAAACCCCAGCCATCTTGGAAGCAAGCAATTAGTCTTTTTTCACTGACATTCTGGAAACTTTTCTTAATGAATTTCTATCTTCAGATACTCAGGATTCCTTCCACCTTTCCACTGATTTTAATTTTCTTTCTTCCTTCTTAATTATAAATATGCTGAAAATCATTTTACCATTACAGACATCATCCTACCTTTTCTAAAACTCTTAAAAATTGCTCATAAACTGTTTTTAAATTTCTCTAAACCAAACTCGTTTCAACAGGACATAAGCATGAAAAGAATAGAAGTTAGCCTGAACCACTAAGCCCAGATTTCAAGCTAGATTTCAACATCCTAAAACTTCACCTGTGTTAACAGTTGATCCTTTGGCTGCAGTCATTTTTTTAAAAGAGTCAGTTTGTAATATTTTTATTTTAACTAGTTCTCATAAAGTTGAGGCATATCTGAATCAGTGAATTCAGGTGTCAAATATACTTATCTCTCTTTTCTTAGGTACAATAGTATTATATACCAGCCTCTCCTGTTCCTTGAGTAACAGGACACTATCGAACATCACATTGCATGTGAATTTACGGGATATTCTGGATTTACTCTGGATAATTGCATAATGAGATAAAGTGAAAAAGAAGTTGTGAATTCATACTCTGTTGTGCACTAATCATCCCATTTAAGCAAGCCCTAGCAGTGGTTTCACAGGGACTTTTCCCAAGTAAAGTGAACCAATCTACATTTATTCCACAGGAATGTCCTTTGTGAGAAATTCATATGGCATAGTGAGCTGTAAATTCAAATTTTACCTTATTGTGTACTACGTTCTTCACACAAACAAACCTTCTGCTTAAATAAAAGTTCCACTTCCAAATCATCCCAAGAAATGTGAGATTCTGCAATCCTACTTTACACTATGATAAGTTTTCTTGTTGAAATTATTTTGTTTTGTTTAAAAAATACTTTTCAAAATATATGAAAAAAAGACTTTAAAAAAGGACTATTACCATACTGTCTCCAGTCCACATTAGGAGGCAAATTCAGCCACAGAATTAAGTTATTGAGTTCATTCAAGTAAGATGGCAGTGAATGGAAACCTTTTTGGTTGTACCACACCTGGAAGAGAGAATGGAAATTGTGAATGAAAAATAATTTGAATCTGAACACTCATCTGAAAGCTCCCATACCTTGAAGAATTGCATAAAGATTCCTGATTGTCCTGGTACAACAGCTATTTATAGAAGAAGGTGAACTAGGCAGAACAGAATCAGTTAATTTGTACAGGTCTTTCAACAGAGTGGAGCAGTTCATTTTCTACTGTTGTAGCTGTACACCTACAATAATTATTAAATTGAGATTCTCTCATTTAATGGAACACTGTGTCACTTCCTTTACACACATTTAGTTGAACAAATAGAGGAAAAACATTGCAAAAATAACATTTGCCAACTTAATTGAAAATAGAAAGATGAGTAAAACTAATGTTACAATTGGAGAACATTATTGAAATTCTAAAAAGACTTATCTAAATAATACCTGTAAGTTACACAGAACATAAAATGTCTAGGAAGTGGGGAAAGAAAGAATCAAGGAGATATTCTTTGCAAGGTGAGTATGAAACTATTCCACAAAGGACAAAGCTATGTCTCCAGATTCAACAAGCAATTATCAGTGTTTCATTAAGCATGGAGGAAATTGAGGCAAACTTTAAGGCAGACAAGGCAAGCTAGTCTCTCTGAGCACAGGCAAGCAATTCTGTTGTAACATGTTTTATCCTCAAATCATGCAGAATCATCCCAACTGGATAAATATAGTCAAAGTTCATGTTTACCTGTGCTAGAATCATTGATGAGAGCCTGATGTGTCCCAAAACCAGATACACTGAGGTCTGAGTTTAGCTTTGCCTTTGGAAATCTATTCGATTTCTATGCCTTATTACCTTTAATCATAGTGCCTTTGAACCCACATTATCCCTACTTAAAACTAGGTCAAATTATTGTGTATGTTTGTTTTCAGTTTTAGTGCACTGTTTAAAATCATCTTTGATTCTACTCATTCCTCACTCCACAGCAAACTTTCATCTCCCCTTTTTGTTTATACGGTTAAAAAACTCTTAACCTTTCCCTATTTGATATCAGCTATTTGCTAACCTGTATTTTGTACATCTCACGTTGATGCTGAGCAATTCTGACTTTGTGTCTAGATTCTGAATCATACTGCAAAGTGCACAGTTTTTAGTATAGGTCTTTCTTGCCTTAACACACTTCTTCTTGGATTTCAGTTTTTTAAGATCCTTTCTAAAATTACCATCTACACAGTTACATTTTGGAAACTTCACTAAAGATTACTTTCTGATCACTCTTATGCTGTTCTCATCTTGTGTATTCCATACATATATACCCCTCCTTGATATTGGCGTAAACTTCCAGGAGTTTTTTTTGTTTGTTTTGGTTTGGTTTTGGTTTGTTTTTTTAATCTACTTGCAGATAATTCTGCTATTTCTTTTTTGTAGTATCCAGCTACAGTCCTTACTTGGACACTAGAATCAGATTTTTACTGTTTTTCCTGCTGCATTCTTCTCTGGGTTTCCCAGTGCAGGTTGTCCAATCTTCAGTTCTATTTCTCTCTCTTGCTAATTATTTTCTTCTGATTTATTTTAATCACTACTTACTTGTTTGGATCTCCACATTGTACTCTGTTGTGAGGCAAGGTTTACAACACTCTAATTGCCCATCCAATTTCCTCACATCTATTCTAGATCATGCTTTCAAACACCAGTCTGAGCTCCACTGTCATTTGCCCTTGAATCTTCTTTGCTCTGTCAGTCATTATTTTAAAAACAAGCAGCTTTGGTCTACCACTGCTCTTGCTTGCATTACCTTTCACATCTCCTACTCTTCTTTATGTGGCCTTCACAACTGCTTAAAATCTCACCAGTGTCTTATAAACCCATGTTTAAAAAAAAAAAAAAAAAAAGGAAGTAATCCCAAAATCTTTCCTTCTTTGCAAACTCATATGCAACTCTTTTGTTCTCCCCCAGTTCAGCTCCCAAAAACTACTACACAAACTAGATCACTCATTCTTTAATCGGTAAGAGAGTTCTTTAAAGAAATAAAGTGAAATAGAACCTAAGTGTAGTAAGGAAAACTGCAAATCTTGGCACTGCTGGACCTCCTGTGCAAATAGCAACCAGAGCAAAGAAACATAAATAAGTGATCAGGGGTAACTAGTATTTCTCACTCCCTCACACACCTATTTCTTATTCTATCTTTTTAAAAAATATTTGTGCCTAATAGAAAGTTATACATACACAATGAAACTCCGCTGCAATCGTGTTCATTGTATTGGGGAAAAAAAAAAAGACAATTAAGAATAAAGTAAAATTCTGATTACACATCCTCATTTAAATGAAGCAGGGCAAAGGTTTCAAGCATTCACAGAACACCTTAGAAATATAATAATGTGGCCAATATTAAAAATAAATAAATAAATAGAACATTGTGTGTAACACTACATTTCAATATCTCACACATTAATTAGAATTCTTCCTTCAAGCTACATCATGTAACTTAATCAAACCACCAGGAAATAACCAAATTGAAGCTGGATATTTAGTTGTTTATAATCTGGCAAAAGAAGCATTTGAGGCTGTTCAATTCACCACAAGATACATTTAAGCTCTCTTTTCTAAACTCTTGTGGCTTATTCTAAATTGATTGCAAAGGCAAAATATAAAAAAGGAAACATATTAGTTCCTGCTGAAATATCTTTCATATTTCTTGTGGGCCACAGAGGTAATTATTTACAGAGGGCAGAAAAGAGATGAGCAATGGAAAAATATATAAAGGTGATTAATTTTTATCATCATTATTTTGTCTATGGTTGATAAATTCCTACCCTAGGTAAAACACAGCCCCTCACTACCTTATATATATTAATAAGTTCTGTAAAGACATATTCTCCATTACTCCATACCATTTTTACCTGCTATCAATGTTCCAGAATAATGCTAGACTGACATTTTGACTAACCTATGGCTTACCAAGAAAAAATGATGAGGAGGGGCAGAGAAATCCCTGGGCATTCCTAGACCAGAATCATGATGGGGAGGCAGAGAAAAGGGGTATTAGACTGGAAAGATGTAACTTCATCTGGACGCTTTATACTATTATATTACTGTACCGTAAAGCCTCAAATCCCAACCTTTGAGATTGGAAAAATGCACAATTCAGAATTCCAAGTAATCAATACAAGTTGCCTTTCAGGAGTATTTAAAACTACCATATGTTCTTCCTGTATTTATGTTATAAACAACATCAACTATGAAACCATTATGGAACACTTTTTGTGCACATTGTCAAAGGAAGCCAAAGAATGTACAATCATGAAAACACAAAAAGATTGAGGAGGAGCTGTGCTTTTGCCACTTAGCAGTAATCATCAATGGATGTCAATAATAAATGTTTTTAATCAGCCATGTTTCTCACGTGACAGATATATTCTGTCTCATGCATGCACACATACATATTCTCTGTGTTAATGCATATACAATACATGTGGTATATACAGCACGGTATGATTAGGTTAAGTAAAATAGGTATTGAATAAGTATTTTTAATTTGAACTGGAAATATTGTAGGCTTTTTGACTGGAGGAGAAAAATGGTTCAGAATGGATCAGGAGAAAAAAAGATTCAGAAATTTTCCAAAGTGAGATGAATTGTAAAGTAAGTCTCTTCAAATGTAAATTTCTCATTTTCTTTGGTATAAGGCTGTGTAAATGGTACATTCACTGTCTCATGAACAAGCCTGAAAGGTCAAAGTAAAAGTCTGGTCATTAATTACTGAAAGGTTAATGCAACAATTTGACATTGCAACATTTGAAAGCCACTTGCAGGAGGTATTTTATATAACACAGTGCCCTTTATAAATTTACTCCACTATTTTCTTTGAGTCTGAAATATGAAGCTCACTCACCAACAGTGTAACTATTATTTACCCCTGTGCTGACGGCAGGTGAAGCTCTATGCCAAAGACAGTTAAAAAAAAAAAAAAAAAGACGACCCTGATAAAAAACACAGTGCAAACATGTCAAAACAAGAGTCTAAAACGATTAAAGACACATAGAAAAAAAACCCGCAGTCAGAAAAACACATCTTACTGCAATCCTCTAGGACTTGAAGTTCCTAATGGACTGATGGAACTAGAGTTCAAAGCTACAAGAGATCTGGGGGTAGAAAGGAAATCACAAATGACAAAAATGGAGATACAATGCAGGGTGTGTATATGAGATAGAGAGATTTTTAACAATACTACATAGAAAAAGCATTGCAAACAGGCAGTGATTTTGCAGACCTAAATGTGAAATCATATTGGATTGGAGAATATCTGTATGTTGTTTTAACACATGGTTGTTTTAACACTTTGTCTCAAAATGGATTTTGGGATAGAGCTTATTTACACTGTTCCTTTGTTCTTTCGTAACAGCAAATAAAATCTAATTTCTACGTCCCTATAAAACAATTTAAAGGCAGAAACACCTTTCTATCCTATGATAATCTGGAATCTGGAAAGTCCACAGCTTTGGCTTAACAAGTAGTTTTGCCTGAATTACAAAAATACAGACCACTCCATCATATTCTTTAGTTCTTCTCCAAGACTGCTGTTCTTTAAGTCATTGCTGGTCTACATTTGAATGGACCTCAAAAGAATCTTTCAAAGCATTCCCAAGGAAAATCAGATCCCTTGTACTGATAATTGCCAGTTAGCATTTCGGTCCCGTCCAAGTTTTCATTGTATTATTCCAGCGCATACCAAAAAGCCACAAGGAAAAGCTCTATATTTCAATTGTGCTTGGAATAATCCTTACTTTTCCTGGCTTCTGAGGTAGCCCCAGACAGAAAACAAAGCCTCTATGTAGCACTACAAGATAGTACGATCTACTGTCAAGAAAAGATTCTGATTTCACAACCTGACTAATTTCAGGAAGGCACACTTCGGTTTCTCTGGGATAAAAATGGAAAGTTACATTTGAAAGGGGGACTATAAACACAAGGTAGCATATTTATTATGCAGAAATAGCTACTCCAATAAGCTAACTAAATCTCTTTATTTTTCTTTCTTCTTTTTTTTGTGGGGGTGGGGGTGGGGGTGGAACAGGGCAGGGTGGGGAAAGAGATAGAGAAATGAAGCTAAGAATTCCTCGCAGGAATTAATGAAAAAAAAGTATCAATAATAACTCATTTTTGAGATGGTCAATGAACATTTGTCAATTCTAACATTGATTTTTTGCAGAAAACAAAAACCTAAAAAAATTTTAAAGGTGAGCTCAGACTCTGAAGTAAGTTCACAGGAAAAAAGAAACCCCCCACACACACACAAAAACCAACCAACCAAACAAAAAACCCGGTTAATTTGCCTCATTGAAAACTGCTTCTCCAAACACAGGAGAATACCTCAAGAATTATGAACAGAGAAATTGAATATAACAGACATAGTTTTCTCCCAGTTTCTAAATACAAGCATTTTGTAATATGTAAGGATACACTGATATGCTGTGAAGTTTGCAGTGTGAATAAGTAAGCAACACATACATACAAATGCTGACACATACATGCAACCCTTACCTTAGCCAGAGGCTTAGATTTGGTGTTACTCAATTTTTTATCTTGAAGCTCAAACGTTTTTCTCCCTCCAAAAGACCAACCACCGTATCTGGTAATAAAAAATAAAGTAATAACAAGTTACCTGCCTTAAGCTTAGCAGTCTTTTCTTGCAATGACAAAGTGGCAATTAATGCTTTATTTTTCAACTGAAAGTAAAACTTCACCCCTTACATTCCCTTCTCTGTCAAAAAGGAGAAGCTCAATATACTCATGAATCAAGAGAACATTATTGCTCTTTTCCGGCAGAGAGATTCGCTCAGATACGAATTTTTACCTTCTGAAAGCTGAAATCTCTGAGCAACAGGAGGGTCTGCAAGCAAGTGAGGTATTACTGACTTTCAGAAAAGTCTTAAACAGCTTGATTTCTTCCTACTCCATTCATATTCTAGCTCAGATCTTTCATCTTCAGAAATTTACCTCTATTTTCAACAAATCAGGTACACTTTTACACTTTTTTAATGCATAAATGCTTAACACTTTCTTCTCCTCAATAAAATCATATTGGGTCTAGTATTTGCACTTACGTCAAAGGCAGTGATTGAGCTGTAAAGGCACATAAGTAAACCTCAAAACATACCAGATTATATATAACCTTTTTGCCTGGTGTCACAGAATATAAAGTCTTACCAGGGAGATACCAGCCCTTTCAAATTCAAATAAAAGATTAATCAGAGCATATTCACCTCTATTGAGTCTCTGAGGAATGGAATATACAATGTCTGATTTACACATGCATATACGTTTTCTTTCTCTGAGACGCTGAATTAACGTGTTGTGCAGCAAAAAGAGCCACGGCGTGCCTATGGGTAATTATCATTCAACTACTGGAGGAAGTTCTGAGAAGCAACCATGGAGGGGGTTCCGTGTTACTTCAGCGTGACTCTACACCTTGATCACAACAAACAGATAAAGGCAACTACCCCTTATATTCTCAGTGATGTAGGTCTATGCTTTGGATCAAGAAGGACTAGAGTTTTTTATACGCAAAAGTTAAACAAATGTTAGATATTTTAAGGTTACCTTGCTTTGGTGGAAGGCCTCACTAAATATTCTTCCACAAGGAACCCTGAAAGATTATACAAAATACGTCCTTTCTTATTCTTCATATAGGGAGCAGACATATTGAAACTTGGACACATCTGAAAAACAGTATACATAAAATAAGTAAAGCATTCTTAAAAATCAGTGGGACTACATTTAGCCAAATTTTTGAGTTTTTATGTAGATTTTACAGCATTGCTTTTCAAATTGGTTTGTCTTACTAAGCTTTGATGACTTTTCAATACATTACATGTGGTTTTATGTTTATAAGACATCTAAAATAATTGTAATTGTCACCTACATTCACCTTTGATTTCTCTTGTAACTCTGTCACTTAGTTTTGTTTCAAAAACATCAAAATTCACATATAAGTACAGAAAGCTTTACAACAAGGCAACTACAGGCCTGTGAGTCTCACTTCTGTGTCTGGTAAAATTATGGAGTAGGTTATTCTGGTAGTTATTGAAAAACACCTGAAAG
>VWYH01009118.1:0-45883 GCA_013399365.1 Pampusana beccarii
GAGACAAAGAAGGAGTGAAGTGCGGCAGTGGACCACCAGGCAGAAGGAGAGCAAGAGAGCCAGAGAAGTGCTTCTGGTCTCCACCTTTTATATCCAGGATGTCGTGAATGGGGTGGAATACTCCAAGTGGTCAATTCATGGTCATTTGACTCAGACCACTTCCTCTTGCTGCCTCTCGCAATGACCCAGGACACTACTTCATCTACATGACATATTGCCTTATTTTTAAAAATGCTATTTTTAAACTAAGTGATTTAAATAATTGAATACACTCAACTTATGCCTATGACAATTCAGTTATAGTGATCTCTTTCTCATAAAGCCCATATTTTATTCTGTTATTTTATTTCTTCATAGGTCTTAATAACTCACTAGCTCTTGCAAGACACAAATTATGTGTAGCTGTAGTTGGCTGTCCTAGCTGGTCAGGCCTTCATACCCCTGCCTCAATACAGGGTTATTCAGTAGAAGCTAGAGGTTGTGGTCACTTGCCATGCTCACAAAGTGATTTGTCTGTCCTGTCTTAGATATTAAACAATTAGATGTTTAAATATGACTACATGAGACTGGCCTTCTTGTGGGCACATTCAGGACAGGATTAATTTCATTTTAAGAGAGGAGAAAGGGCAGATGGTTTGCCTTGTGAAGCTGTCACTAACATCTCCCATTTTTCATGGCATTCATCCAATTTACTCTGTCTTGCATTCTCACCTTCAGAGGAAATCAGCAGTATTTAGATGGCTAACAAACTGTAAGACAGTGGCTCTTACTAGACATGTGCAACATCCAGCACAGCAGGGTCCTCACTTCTAGCCCTTCTAGGCACTGCTGTGATCCTAGTAGGAACATTCTTATTACACTGACAGAAGCCAATCCTGGTTTCTGTTTTCAGACACAAGTCACTGTAGGTTTCAGTGACAGTTTTGTCCAAGTAAGGCCTGCAGGATTCAGCCACGAAATGAGGCTAGAAGCTCTCTCATAACTGTGTCCTAATAAACCTGAGAGGATAATATTCTGACAGCAGGGAGGGCAGAAGAAGATTACAGGACAAAGAGAGGTGAAGAGGGTAAAACAGCACAGTGGGCAAATAGGTTATTGTGCTCAATGGAATACTTAAACCAATGTAAATGAAAATGCCCCTTTGAGTGACATCATTCATTAATGTACACCATGGTACCTTCTGTTCTCCTGTGTTCCCTCTCTTTTATTGTCCCTCCAGCAAATCCTGATTTCAATCTCAAACTCTTTCTGACACAAAAGCCTATGGCAGATTTTCAGACCCTGGTGCTTTCCTAAAAAAAACCACTCTTCTGCCGCTACCTCTTAGATTCTGTCCAGATTCTGGACAGGCTGGAGAGTTGTGTGGGGAAATATTTAATGAAATATAACAAGGTCAAGTATAGAGTCTTACCTCTGGGCTGGAACAACCCCAGGTTCCAGTATAAGTTGGGGAATGACCTGTTAGAGAGCAGTGTAGGGGAAAGGGACCTGGGGGTCCTGGTGGACAGCAGCATGACCATGAGCCAGCACTGTGCCCTTGTGGCCAGGGAGGCCGATGGTACCTGGAGTGTATTAGAAGTGGGGTGGTTAGTAGGTCGACAGAGGTTCTCCTTCCCCTCTACTCTGCCCTGGTGAGACCACATCTGGAATATTGTGTCCAGTTCTGGGCCCCTCAGTTCNGACAACCAATGATAAGAGAAGGGGCAATGGGTATAAACTGGAACACAGGAGGTTCCATTTAAATTTGAGAAGAAACTTCTCAGTGAGGGTGACAGAGCCTAGAACAGGCTGCCCAGGGAGGTTGTGGAATCTCCTTCTCTGGAGACATTCAAAACCCGCCTGGACACCTTCCTGTGTAACCTAAGTGTTCCTGCTTTGGCAGGGGAATTGGACTACATGATCTTTTTAGGTCCCTTCCAAGCCCTAACACTCTGTGATTCTGTAATTTCAGTCTCTGGAGGCATCTTCTTTGCTCAGACTCTCAGAAAGTATCCGTTTGTGAGGATGAAGCTCTAGAGAAGAAAGACAACAAACACTTGCAGAATCATCATTGTCTTTCAGTATAAGATTAGTCTTAGCTCAACTTTTATTTAAAGCCTTAAACTTTGAACAATTCTTATAAAATTCAATGAAAGGAAGTTTCATAAACAATGCTTATGCCCTCAGCTGCCCAGACATGAATCAGCTCCAATCAGGAAGACACAAAGCTGAAGATAACACAAGTTTGGGGTTTTTATAGCAAGTGGCCCAGACAGTGATTTGACACATTCAGATTCTGTTAAATATAAAGTTACTGACCCAGGTTTAGGAAGCCCTTAAGCTTTCATTCACACAGGTTGTAAAGGAAGGCTCGTGATGTTCTTACTCTGTTTTTGTAGTTGTCCTCAGGTCCATTAAAAAAAAAAAAAGACTATTGGATTAGCTCAACATGTTTCCCAGCTCTTTGTAGCCTTTCTTTTCTTTTTGGTTTTTAGTATCAACTGCAAGACAGAATGCTTGCTTAAAGATATATATACATATGTATATATATATATATACTTGGTCATTTAGGTTTAACTCAATGATAACATGACTGCATTGATTCTGGAGCACAAGCAAAAACTTTCTGCATTGGCCTCAATGAGACAAGGTAGGAATATCCTACATTAGCAAGGGCTCCCTGGTTTTGTTTGCATGTTATCTGTTGTTTGTTTGCTTATGAATAATGTAAGTAGAAGCCGTTTAACCTTCCTCTCCCTTACCAATAAAACAAACAAAAATCTGGTCTTCCAACCACTGGAAATTGACTTTTCAAAGGATTTTTAAGTATTCTGGCAGTCAGCCATGATTTGGCTGTTTGACATCATGACACAAGTGGTGTAAAAAAAACACAAGTGGTGTGAAAAAAACGCAAGTGTAGTCTGTAATTTGATTTGAATTCCTGACCTTTCCAGAAACCAGCTATTCCAAGGCTATAGAAAAAAAAAAATACAATTAGCAGCTAAGGTGAGAATTATGTTTCTCATTTAATGACTTTTTTTTTACTATTACTTTGGTTTACTTCTGTTCCAAAACATGAAGAAAAGCAAAATGGAGTTATAAACTGTTTTATTAAGGGAAATATGTAATGAAATGAAGAAGTTATAAATTTTGTTGCGGAACTACCTGAAAAAAATATTTTTATCTTATTAAAATCTTTGATCTAATCTTTAAAAAAGCATTTTTCAAAGCTCTCTGATTTATTAAAAGGAAAACAAACAAAGAAACAATTAGTGGAAACTACATGCAAATAATCTTTTTCCTGATTCACTCCAAAACTAAAGCTTTGTTACTCTCATCTATTTAACTTCTTATCTTAGGCGGAGTCTGTAAACATTAACAAAGTTATGAAAAACAATGATGAAGTTAAGTACTAGTTCAAGTTGTTGGGTTTTTTGTTTTTGTTGTTTGTTTGTTTGGTTGGGTTTTTTTTGTTTTGTTTTGGTTTTTTTTGTTTGCTTTGGTTTGGTTTGGTGGTTTTGGTTTTGTTTTTGTTTTTTCATATTTTTTTTGTTTGTTTTTGATTTTGTTCTTGTTTTTGTTTTTGTTTTTGATTTTTTTAAACTCCAAGTACACGAAAGTATGGGAATAAGCTTTGGATAAAAATCACAACATATACATGAACAGAGCGAAAGCTCTGAAACTTTGGAAATTTCCACTTTGATATTTAATTCTGTGCAAAATAGAGGATACAGTATGCTCAGTGCTGAGGACAACAGGGACTTTTGTGAAAGGAAACAAGAAATAATCCAAAGCCTTTTTCTCTAATGAATCTGATGCTTGCTCTAAAAAGTTAATGAAAAGTCTCTCCATTGAATTCCATGGGCTTTGAATCAAACTCCAGATAAGCTGTTCAGCGACAGCAACTAAAATAAATTGGGAAAAGGTTCTCTGCTTTATGAAGTCATTTTAAAGGAGGTAATGGAACAGCTGTTGCATACATAAAACACACACATCCCTTCAGAAATGCAGTTGGGCAGAGCCTTGCTGCACAGCACGAGTTGTGGGCATCACCCGGCAGCTTCTCTGGCTGAGCATCACGAGCCTGAGCGCTAACCTCACAATGACTCCCAAAATCCCTCTGGCCCCTTAAAGGGAAAAACAACTTCATTAGTTCCTCACATAAACAGCCAGAACATAAACACAACATGCTCCAATAAAATGGTCAAATTAAGCAAGTGGAGAACCTTTTCTATGCCACGTCAGCTTTATTTGTTTAATTTAAATTTTTGTTTTCCTTTCCTTTTCTTTCCCAGTTTTGGTTTCCGTACACTTATTTTCAGGGCATCCAACCAGATACTTAGGTAGAACTAACTTTATTTTATACAGATATTTGTAGCTGTTTCAAGGACATTTTTCTTTTTCCTGGCTGAATTTTAAAGTGAGCATGTAAAGACCGAAAATGGAGCATCTAATGCTATAGATACAAATTATTGCTGCTCTTTGAATGGTTACGCTGAGAGACACATACCAGGATTTGTCCCTTTTTGTGTTATCTACTTGGAAAAGGAGGTTCCTTCTCAAGTTATTTCACTGCATAAAACCTGATGAAAAGTGCAATAGATCATTTAGCGCTTTCCTAGTACTTTACATTAATAGTAGTCGTCAGGTAAAACACCATGGCCACAGCATGATCTCTCTAAGACCTAGTTCTGCTTTGTGTCATTGGCAATTTTCAGTTTTCTTGTTGGTTAAAATTTACATGTTTATGCACGTGTGTACTGTTAGAGTATTATAAAGACTGTTAGGATTAAAGGTCAGAAAAAGCAAATAGTGTTGTCTATGGGCACACATCTATGCCTAAACTTTTTTTTTTTTTTTACCTTTATTTCATACCTTCTTTATTTGTTTTCATTGTCTCTATTAAATCATACTGTATCCTTACTGTTGCTTTTTTTTTTTTTTTCCTCACCTTGGACTCAGATTCCCAGAGATGTTAACAACTAAAAATCACTGCAAGACAATATATACTTTTTAAGCTCTAAGCTTACTACTTAAAGCAAAACTCCTCAGGAAAGTATATCTACCAAGAGAAAGAAGTGGTTTGTGTTTCTTAATAGTGTGAATTGACTTCTACTGCTATTTCTGGCCAACCCACTGTAAGGACTCATGTTTCTCCTTCCTGATACCTTCTCTGCCACAGATATTTGCACTTCAGCCAAGTACTGTGATACAGGGCATATTTCAACGGTAACTGTTTTTTGCAAACCAGTGTTTAATTTTGTGGGGTACAGTTTGAGATATTCCATATTAATTAATATTAACAACCTTGTAATCTAGTGGTATTTTCTAGACAAGCAACTCAGGAAAACAGAAAATGTACTGAATAGAAGACAGCAAGACTTGCATAAAAATAAATTATTTTACTGCTCTAAAATGAACAGGAGTATGAGCCTTTTGGAGAAACGGAATGTCTTCAGCTGCTGGCAGGATGCTGAAGTGTTTTCCCAAAGAGCAAATTGTTCTTAGAATCAGACATGGGGCAGCCAGAAGGGCATGCTGATGGCTTTTGCACTTTTTATAAATTCGTGTATTTTTTGTGCTGTCTGAAGTCAGGAAGCTTGCAGTGAAATTAGAAAATCAGCACCCATGTTCATGCAGTTTATTCAGTTCCAATAACCGAGAGTATATGCAATCTAGAAGTTGGTCCAAAAGCAATAAAATTATATGTCTTCTAAGATAACTCATTTGTGGTCATGTAAAACCCATTTGCTCTGTTATTAATAACAATTACCTTATTAAAAACAATGGTGTTCTTAGACTCTAGGTGCACACTGCCAGGTCTCTTAATTTTATTGGTTTCTGTCATTCACCACAGGTACTGCAAATCAGCTGGTTTATTCTCACTTCTAACTGATTTGTATTGCAACCTTTTGCATTCTGCAAGGGGCTGTTTAATATTTGAAGTAAATTAATAATCTTTTCTAATCTGTAAGTAGCATGTACCAGTAAAGCTCTGTTTTGGACATAATGGCCGACACTGCCCAGTACCAATGGGTTTATGAGGGAAAAAAAAGGAAGTCCACTCAGTATTCTTTGAGCTTCACAGTCTTATTCACACTTACCAGAATTATTTTCTAAGTACTTTTTTTTTTTTAAAACAAAATGCTTTTTAATGTTCCTGTTTTCCTCTCCTGTCCCACTCATTCCACTTCAATGAAAAATATTGCTGTTCTTCTTTCCGAGTGTTGTTTGCTTGTTTGTTTGTTTTCTTGACTTTTTATTGTTTGTTTGGTTTGTGTGTGCCTGTTCTCTTTTAAATCTTTAATGTAAAACTTTTGAAAAGGTGATTTTCCAACTTATTATTAGGAGGAGAAATGTTCTGTTTTAAAAACTAGTATCTTTTAGTTTTAAAATATAGCTTTAACAAGGGATTTAATATTAAGTTAAAGAAAGGAAACAAAAGCAAAACCAACACATTGATTGATCTAAGTTGACTGTCATTTTGATTTACTCATCAGATCCTTCTTGTCCTATTGTAAACGGGGAAAAAATAGGGAAAGAAAGAACAGTATTTCAGCCATTGATAACAATAATGATGACAATAATAATAACAACAATAATAAAAACAACAATAACAGTATTAAATACATTAAATACTTCATTCAACACCTGTTTCTTCAAAATTCTTGAAACATTAAACGTTTAACCTGCAAGTAAAATATATTCTCTGCCACAATGCACTTATGATGCTATAAGGATTTATTTTCATATAAAATCTAATTTAAAATAATAATGGAACACTTTACGTTTTAAGATTATGTTCTTTCTTATGTAAAGGTAATCAATAAATTAAGCTGAATATCCATTATGGTCCATTAACTGAAAAGAAGTGATCTTTACTCTTTCTGCTCATATAGCAAAACCACATTTTTTTCGAAACAAGAAAACCTTCCGTTTAGACTGAAGTAATTCTCACAGTGATACAGGATGTAAGCAAAAAGTATGAAATCAAAATACAGCCTACGTTACCTTATGCATGATCCTTGCCAGTTTGCAATAGGAGATAGCACTTTCTCTGAGGAACACATTTGAAACAAGAAGGACTAGCAGTCCAAGAAGACATCACCTTTCATGCAGAGGTGAAAAATGGCATGTTGGTAAAGAGAAGCATGGTACATATTTGAATGCAGTTCTCCTGGTTTGTATAAAGTTTTGCAATTGTCTTCTTCTCTGTCACCTGTTGGTCTCATAGACATTTTAATTTCTTGCAATTTTAGATACTTCGATTAAGCACTTGAGAGTGTTGTTGTAGGTGCTTAGACTAGTTAGAACATCAAGTTGTGTTTATGTTATTGGTCACTGCTAGAGGGAGCATCTCTTTCTGCTGAGAGAAGCAAAATGTTTAAGCATCTCATCTAAGTGTCAAAATTTAGCTAAGATGAATCTGGGTCTTGGTCAAACCGTATCAATACATCATGATTACAAACCACACGTGCACTTTTAAGAGAGATGATTCAGATGCGTACACTGCTCACTGAATCTATTTTTGTCTCCACAGTCGTTTTCTGGGATATGAAATCTATGCATAGTTGTAATCCATAACATATAGAGCTGAGTGAAATGGTATGTAGTGATTTCTTTTTGCTTCATTTTTGTCTTTGCAAATAAGGGGTTCTTAATGTGTGTTGCAGAAGGTCTTCCATCCCTGTTGTGATTGATTGCTAACAAACTGCTGGGGACAATTCCAGTTGGTGGGTAAGAAACACCATCTCATTTATCTTTATATTATATCTGTTGCAAATTAAACTAAAAACATAGAGTTTGCACACTAAAATGGTTACACTGTGGAGCAATGTGCCTATAAAACAGCATGCTAGCAAACACGACATGATAAATGAAATGCAATAAAATTCTATAATTTCAGATTCTCTCAGAGGCAGATGCTGAGGCTATTACCTGTTGAGCTTCACCTGGTAACAGCATAACAGTATCTCAGAGAAAGTACTCGGTGGGCTGGCTTTATAAGAAGTGAGTGGCTACTAGCACACACTCAGTTAACTTCACACATGCTGCATAAGATTCGTAATTTAAACAACCAAATGCACAGACAGTGGTAGTTTGCTTTCTGGATTACTGGTGCTCCTGAAAACGAATGCTCTGTTTTCTTCAGTAGATGGCAGCAGTACAGATAACTGTAAAAGCTGGACTACAGAAGTTGTTCGTAAAATTAAGTTTCTCTTTTCACATACCATTACTATGGTAAGTTTAACACCTGAGCTTGTACTGGCCAGATGTTAAACGTCATCTACAGGTTCAATAGTGACGTGAAAATGAACAAAAAAACCCCTCATTACTGGTCAATATTACTTTATTTTTATATGCCAGTAAACATTTACCAGTATTAATTATCTAGCTGTACATGCAGATATATTTTTCTTCATAAGGTGTCTCATGTCATTACCAAAAGGTTTTTCATCAACATTATGATGCTCTTCAGGAAGATATCAATAGAACAGTTCTTGGAAGGGAGAAGAAGTGAAGAATGTCTCAAGGATTTATTTGTCCTCCATGGAATGTAATGTTTTGGACCACAGAAATAAACACTGACTTGATTCAAACGTACAAGTTGGTGAAGGGTTTAGAGGGGAAGCCATATGAGAAGCAGCTAAAGTCACTTGGTTTGTCCCGTCTGGAGAAGAGGAGGCTGAGGGAAGACCTCATCACAACCTACAGCTTCCTCACAAGGAGAGGAGGAGGAGCAGGCACTGATCTCTTCTGTCTGGTGACCAGTGATAGGACCTGAGGGAATGGCATGAAAATGTGCCAGGGGTGATTTAGGCTGGACATTAGGAAAAGGTTCTTCACCCAGAGGGTGGTGGAACACTGGAACAGGCTCCCCAGAGAGGTGATGGCCCCTAGCCTGACAGTATTCAAGAAGAGATGGGACAACACCCTCAGATACATGGTGTGAATTTTGCTGTTGTTCTATGCAGGAACAGGAGTTAGACTCGATGATCCTTGTGGGTCCCTTCCACCTCAAAACAGAATCACAGAATCACAGAATGGTTTGGGTTGGAAGGGACCTCTAGAGAAAAAAGCTTCAGTCTAAAGCTTCAGTCTGTGCCTGTTGCCCCTCATCCTATCATTGAGCACTGCTGAAAAGAGTCTGGTCCCATCCTCCTGACATCCACCCTTGAGATATTTATAAACATTGAAAAGATCCTCTCTTAGCCTTCTCTTCTCCAGGCTGAACAGGCCCAGATCTCTCCATCTCTACTCATATAAAAAGATGCTCAAGACTGCTGATCGTCTTCGTAGNGATTTCCAGCAGGTCTGCCTCTAACCTGTACTGGTGCCTGGGGTTACTCCTGCCCAGGTTCAGGACCCTACACTTGCCCTTGCTGAACTTCATTAGGTTCTTCTCTACCCAGTCCTCCAGCCTGTATAGGTCTCGCTGAATGGCAGCACAGCCTTCTGGTGTGTCAGCCCTTCCTCCCAGTTTGGTATCAATCCTATGATTCTATGATCCTATGATTCTATTCTATGCATATTTTAGTTGACTATATTTATAAAGTCTATATATATATAAAGTGTGAGTCTCTCTCTCTCTATATATACTATATATAAATATACATATATAAAAATACATAAATAAATAAATATATATATAAAGTATGAGAAGTATTACAATTTTGCCTTTAGCATCCCTGAAATTCTGTACCTGGGTCTTTGCTTTTGAAGGAGTGGGAGGCAAGAAGAGAGGTGTGTTGTGAAAGAGCCTCAGAATTTAGAGGTAAGAAGTTTGGCTTCAAATTCCTCTACCAAGTTCAGCACTGCAAATGGCATCTGCTTCACCTCCAGTGAGTGCTCTAGCCCCATGGCTGTGAAAAAGCTGTCATATATTCAGCTTGGTCTAGTAAATATTTATTATTTATACATAGAGGATGAATGCAGGAAATGCACCATGCACATTAGACACAGGTGAGAAGCAAAGGGAGGCTCCCCATATCATAAAACGGACTTACTATAGCATAAAATTAGAACCTCATGGTTAGAGTTCTTATATTCCCTGAAATTATCCTGAGGCATTCAGAGTCTCATGTCTTTAAGATTTCTGCCATTTACACTCATAATAAAAACCAAAATTGTAGGTCTCTAGAGCAAAAAATTGTACATCTCTTAGGGAAAAACAAGGCCTAAAATGAACAAAAGAAAACATTCACCATTTTGATGGAGAGATTACATTCTGCTTTTTTAAAAATTTAAAATACTGTGTTAATATTTACTTATGTGATAGACTATTGTGATTCTGTGAGACAGGGAATTTCCTAGGTGTAAAAAAACCAACTATTACTTTAGTTTTTGGCAAAGTTCAGATGTATATGACGAAAAATGATAAATAGTTCAGAGGTTTAAATGCCTTGGGAAACACTGAAAAGCGTTGAATATGTTCCTGGAATCTGTAGCTGAGTTTTTTACTTCTGCGTTTACTTTTCAAGGGCTTAGGCGTTGCAAGAACTTTCGTCTTTCCTCGCTGTACTTCACATAGCCGGTTTGTATTTAAAGCTATCTTCCATAGTCTACAATAACAATATTAACAAACTTTATAAAAGTTTTAATTTAGGTTTGAATCATGATAATTGCTGGCCTAATTATAAAAAAAAAATATTTGACCATCTGTGGTGATGGCTTATAAACATAAACATTCCCTTCAAGCAACTATAGGTAAGGACAGAAAAAAAAAATCTTAACATCTCATATTGATTGCTGGATCAATGCTGTTCTTGAAACTGTAAAATATGAATGAGCAGCCTTTGAACAGGATAAGATACTAGATATCTTTGATCAAATCTGGAATTCGTTTCTGCACCGCTACTCACTAAAAAGAACAAATAGAGGAAAACCCTCAGATGATCAACCCTGTATCCACAAGGGCTTCTTCTGTGTAGCCTAAAAACTAAATATATATTGACCAAATGACAGATTTGAGAAGACATGATCATTGTTCGTGATTCATTTGAGGAAGTAAACTAGAGAAAAGGACAAGCTTTATTTAGATCATTCCAAACGAACTGATCTATAATTAACTGTAGGAAATTAAGCATAGAAATCTGTAGACTGGACATCAGAAAATATGTAATTATGGAGAGATCTGTCAGACTGTGAAAGATTCTCTAAGAGGAAACAAGAGAAATTCCATTGTTTTCAAAAAACTGGATGTGATATAGTGCTGATGAATACAATAAACTTATAAGGTATGGTGTATAGAGGAAAACCCTAGAGAAAATGGAATTTGCAGTTGTAGATAATAATACTAAAAATTTAAAATAAAACAGAAATTACAGCGGTAGTACCTCAGGTGAGTTTGTATATCTTGGGACTCCGTTTTCCTTTTCAACTTTTCAACTATTCACATTTACCATTATATATGTATAACCTTTCCCATTTTGTGATGCCATGAAGCTAGCATGGAATACATCCAGCTGAGGTGTGGCATGAAAGAAACGGAATTACGTATGCAACCAGTTCGTGAAGCTGCACGGAGACATAAAGCATGTGAATTAGACCTTCTGCTCTGCATTTCTCCCCCCCAAAAAAAAATCCAACCAGATTTCAACAAAAATATATAAAGGTATTTTGGAGATTTGTGGGGACTTTTCAACAACCTTTTTTTTTTTTTTTAAATTAAATTTACTTAAATTTTGAAATTCTCCTTTATCTAACCCTTTCCTCTGGTGTTATGCTTAATCTTTCTATGTTCCTCTGGGTCCTGAAGTCAACAACATCAGTTTTCCCCAGAAGAAGGGTTGGCAAGGAGGAGAGAGGGCTTGCAATGTGTTCTCAATGTCCTGAGTCCTCCACTGGAAGGAACATGCCACTGATGGCCTGTATTTCCTCTGGTCTTTGATTCACTTGGATCCACTCGACACAGATGTATCTCACACACAGTCTACTCTCTTTTCATTTGTATCCAACTAATGTTTGAATGGTGTACAATAATCTGCCCCCTGTCCATTAGCACAAAGATTTATCATTTGTTACTCATGGACTATACAGGTTTCTTATACTTTTACTGTTTATGACACTCATAAACCTAAGGTAAAACAAGCTGGATAATAGCCATGTGACCAAAAGACACACACTATTAGACCTAAAGCAAGCTAAGACCATCTCAGGCCAGTACAAGCCTTAATGAGACCTTCCATCCTGCACTGTCATCTCCTTACAGTGACTGGCCTTTTCCTGAGCTAAAGGTGGGATGCAGTATTTCCTCCAACATCCTTACTTCAATAATGAATCTGTGCATTTTAATATGAGCACTTAATACTACCTACAAATAAACGGAGAATTAATTTTTCAGAGGTGTCAGAATTCACATGTATTTCACACAATTAGCAATGACAGCATTTCAGAAAGGTTGGGGAAAGTGAAGGAAGTGAGATCATTAGGATGGACAAGTTGCTGCTAGACTTCAAATGGACTTTGGTCTAGTAGTGTTTTCTGGCCATTGTTTACAGTACTAAAACTGTTCGGGGGAAGTCCACACAAGCTCAGTAAGTTATTCTTAGTCAGCTTCTTAGTCTCCTTCGACACACCTGAAAGATTGTGGGCAGGAGTATCATCTCTCATTTCAGAAATTTAATTCCTTTAAAATGAGGCTGAATCACTCCAGTTTAACACACGTTAACATTTGAAGCTCCGGAAAATATGGTGGTCAGAATTAACATCCACTAAAGTTTTTCTCATCTGATTGTAAAATTTGCAGCAAGAGAATGATAAAGCAATATCATTTGCTTCTTTAAGATACTTTCCAAGCAGAATTTTGTGCCTGATCAGTATAACCTCTTAAACTAGGAGGTCAGGCAATAATATTTATCTAAACCAGTTCGAGTCTGTTCTAGTCTTTCCCTCAGTGGAGGAAGACTGGTTCCTAACCCTGGCACCAAGAATGAATTTGAGCAGTATCTCACCTCTTGTTTCCTTGATTACTTTGAAAGATCATTGACTTTAAAGTAAGATTTTAATGGAAGATTTTCTAATGATACTGGATTTCAAAAGGAGTCTTAGTTGCCTACTATGTTGAGGAGAAATATAACCTGTAGAAGAGTTCTGAACTACACCGTGTTTGTATCTCTACACACAAAATAATTTGCATTCTCTCTTGGCAAGGTAAGAAACCAGAGATATTGATAGGAAAGCAGGATTCCTGGGTGATTGTTAAAGATTTTTATTTTATTTTTGCAGAACAGCGTGAAGCTGATACAGTATAAGTAATGCAACAATACAGGGGAAGCAAAGGGTGCTTTCAAGGTGCTAAAAAACCTGGCTTTGGAGCTCTTATGGGAACACTCTCAGTGGATATTCACACCACATTTTAATTTCCTTAAAACACTATTTTCATTGAAATGACAAGGAAACAAGGATAAAGCAAACAAACGAACAAACAAACAAAACCCCAACCAACCAACAAAACCCAAAGAACAAAATAAAACAAAAAAACCCACCCCAGGACAGTCCTGACATTTGTTTTTCAGACCTTGAATGCTTTTTGTTTTGTGAAACCAATGGTGGTTTCGTTTTATATGATTGCTAATTGTCTCACAGAGAGGAACAATGACATCTCAGGACTGATTATGTGTTTATTCTGAGCTAGACAACTGGGCTCCCTCTATAGCCAACTGTGGGAAATTAGTGTCTCTAGAGGGCAATTCATCCCACTTTATGAAGGGTATTTAAGAGAGACATTTACAGAAAGTGATCCATCTTAACTATGTCTCTCCATTAACCACAGAGAGTCCCAGGGAATATCTTAAATTAGACACTTTCAAGACAGCTGAAGGTAGAGGTGAGTCCCACCCCTTGTTACTATACGATATATATTCTCATCACTCAGACTATGTTCAAATGCAGACAAGGTTTTGTTGGTGACTAGACTGGCCCTTGTATGGCATCCTTCCCAGCGACTCTTCTATATTAAGGACCTGGACTGCTGAACTCCCTAGGAGTTTTCAATTCATTACATTATTACAGAGCTCAGAACTCTTACGAAGTTGTAGATATAGGGTGCTCTAGTCAAACCCCAGTGCCAATAATAAATTTTGTCTTACAAGTTCCAGTTGTTTTTTTTTTTCAGATATTCTTGGTCTTCTAACTTCTTAATAAATATCAATATTAAAAAGCTTTTCCTCACAGTATTCAGGAAGGAAACATTCACATGAGTGCAGAATTCCTTTTTCAGTGAATAAGGATAGGTTTCATATTCAGAGAATAAGGAGATGAGAAACTACTTGGAAAATGGTGCAGGTAACAGTGCTGTGATCTGCTTAGATTGCAAAATTCTAAATTATTTTTCTTGACATGTCTAAAATCTCATCCAACATAGACCATGAACTCATAAAGTCAATGACAAAGCTTGAAATGGAAACAACTGAGAACACAAAACCAATTACTGCCCAACTGTCTTTGTTTAAGCTGCCATTTACTTATGAGCAGTTGCATCTTATTATTTCTGCCAAATTTGTATTTTACTGTAGCCAGGAAAACAAGACAAAACAAATCTCTGTTCTTGAATTTGAGACAGCTGGGCTTTATTGAAGGTGTCTCTGAGTTCCCAAGAAAGTAAGAATCAGTGCTCATATAGAAACCTTCCTTGTTTGACAGTTAGGAGTCGTACCTTTATTTCCTGAAGAGAGAAGGAAATAAGCTTTGTATAATTACTTAGGTATGTGGATATTGAATTTCTGGCCATGCAAATCAATTTATTAATTGGAATGATCTCCAGATTTTTGCTAGACTCAAAGACATTTGATACTTACATGTTTTCAAGGAGTGCTTAAATGACTGTTCTGCTCAATGTACTGAGGATGGTGTACTCATAAATTGTACAATAATTTAGGCTGAAAGAGACCATCTGTTGTGACTCCCTGCTCAGAGGTATGTGGGGGAGTCAACTTCAAAGTTGGAGCTTAGGCAGGTTTTGAATAAAATTTCATTTATTGTTTTAATTTTACTGCAACAACACTGTAGGAGACCATTCTAAAAGCCTTGAAAAAGATAATGTAAACAATTTCCACTGCCTTCCACTGTCCACCAAGCCAGTCATCTCATCATAATGGTAATCTAGTTCATCAGGCACAATTCACCCATGGTAAATCCAGGCTGGCCACTTCACATCACATGGCTGGAGATGGCCCAAGGAAGATTTGCTTCACAGCATTCCTAGTGTTACTCAAAAATTCTTCTAATGGCCAAAATGGAACACACCTATGTGCAGTTAAGAATTCATTGTTAGTCTAAATCAAGCCCAGTCTTATCAAAATACAAGAGTTGTTATTATTGTTATTCCAATGAGATTGACAGTAGTATTTCAATTTAAAAATGCAGTTAAGACACACACAAAACTTACAGTATCTCTTTCCTTAGCTCACCCTCAGATATTCTTGTAAAGTCAACCGGTTTAGCTTTCTTGAATAATAGGAGTCTAAGGGGTTGCCAAATAATCCTGTTACTAAGGGGTTGTCAAATAATCAATTTCCAAATAAAACAGTAACACAGAGGAATCTAATGATGACTATGATTTCAACCCTCTTCATTTTGGGTTTTCTTGGGGATATTTTATAAGCTTTCTAATAGTTTCCTTCTTGATCTTTCTTCACTGAATCCTATCAAAGTTAAGTCACCTCAAATTAACTATTAGTTTAAGTTATTAATTAAATTTCCTCAGCCACAATTTCCTCAGCCACAATTGACATAGACAATTAACGTTTGTTACAGAGGTTGTCAGATCTTCACCATATAGTAGTATTACAAGAGCTAAGTTGAAACAACTTAGGAAATTGCCACTTGAACAAAAGACCTTTTCTTAACAGCTGAAGCGAGTTGAAATGAGCTCAGATCAATACATGCCTGGAATAGTCCTGAGACCCTGCACAACGAGATCAGCACAAAGCCTTTTGTCTCTTAGTAGTCACAGCAGAAATCATGTACTGGGCTACATCAAGGAAGACAACTAGGCTGGCAAGCTGCAGACCTTGCTGTTCTTGAAGATAATAGTGAATGTCTTCCACATGTGTGTGAGATTTTCTCCATTGACACTGCTTCCTTTTGTATAAATAAGATTCATTAGTACAGGATCCAGAACCTGACTTGCTCATATTCCCATGTTAGATCATGGAGGTACTGAATCAGTTTTTCATACTTGCTTTCTGTATGTAATGGGCATAATGTAAAGGAAAATTATTGGAAATAAGAGGTGGAGAAAGAAATATTATTGTCTCCATTTTGCCATCAGGGCTTTTAAATCCCAATATCTAAGGGATTTTTTTTCTATTTGAATAGAAAACCTGACAGAGATAATAAATAAACTGCAGCTTCCTGAATGCTACCTCAGGACCCTAATTACAAAATTATTTTATCTGAGTTTTCAAAACCAAGGGGGAAAAAGACACACGAAAAACCCTGTAAAACCAACCAAAACAACCAACCAAAGAAAAAAACAAAAATAAAAATCAAACTTCAAGATTTTTCAAGATTTCAGTCTGTCAGAAATTATCTTCCCCTATTTATGAAAATGTTGAAGTTTTTCTTCTAATTTATTGTTATTTATTTCATTCAGCCAAGATACCTTTTCTGTTCCCTTTTGTTTTGTTCCACTGATACATACAATTTATTCCTTGCTGTACCAGACAGATCCTTCATTCTAAGTTACTCTCCTCTTGGCATTTAAAAGATTCTCTGTTTTCAATGATGGAAATGGTTGCATGGTTAGAAAGATGGGGTCTTCTCTCTTTATGCCATCTGTGCAATCAAAGTAAGCATCGCTAACCAGTTTGTTGAAATCAAAAGCAGACTGAAGTCAAATTTGCTGAATGGAAGATGAAGAGTAGTTAAGCAGAATGTATTCTTAAAAAGAAAACGTATTTTGCCATTTCACTTAACACAATGATATGTCTGTTTATTTTTAGCAGTTGTAGAAATGTAGATTAATTTCTGGTATTAACTCTTATCTACTGTTTTATGCATTAGATCCATCCATATTACATACAACAAATTGTACTGACTAATTCTACTGAAATCCTTATGTTACTGAATATACTGAAACAGATCATTTATTCTAAGCCTACTTTGGATGGACAAGCATAGGAAAACCCCTCTCTCACTCTTCCTTCATTTATGTCACACATATTTTGAGAAACTTAATTGAAGTAAGTGTGAAGTCATGCCATTTGAGTATATGTCCAAACTTAAGATGCATTTTTGTATTGATATAAATCTCTTTATCTTACAATGTTGTGTATGAAATGTCATAAGCATAAGATGTGTTATTAATATGACAGCTCATTAGGGCTATCTGGACATCAAAGTTCCCATTTTATGGAAAAAAAAGATTGTTTCTTTTTTCTTTTTTTTCTTTTTTTTTTCTTTTTTTTTGATGTAAAATCAAAATTGGATCTGTTTGACTTCTTAGTATCTAGGCAGAAAACAAACATTAAAATCAATGACCAATAAATGATTTTCTCTCTTTCCCATGCATATCCTGACATTTCAGCTGTTATCTAGGTCAGTGTAACTCTGTGAGACTAGGATTGCTGAATTAATTACAAATTATTTTATCTGAAATCTGCTGAACTTTTGTCAAAATAAATGTTTTGATAAACAACAACTACAAAAAAGTCTAGTTTTGATAAATATGCCTGGATATTTCCTAAATTTCTGTCTATCTATTTACCTTAATCTGCAGAGCTCTATAATAAGCAAGAGTATGCATATTAGCAGGATGAATATTAGCACAATGCATTTGCTCCTACATTGCTTGGTAAATATTGGAAGGCAGTGGAAATTGTTTACATTATCTTTAGCAACGATAGGATGAGAGGAAATGGCTTCAAGTTTTGCCAGGGAAGGTTCAGATTTAATATTGGGAAAAATTTCTTCATGGAAATGGTTGTGAAGCACTGGAACAGGCTGCCCAGGGAATTGGTTGAGCGGCCATCCGTGGTGGTGTTTAAAAGGCGTATAGATGACATTCTTAGGGACATGGTTTAGTGCCAGAGTTAGGTTGTTGTTGAACTTGATGATCTTGAGGGTCTCTTCCAACCAAAATTATTCTATGATTAAACTTAAGGTCTGTGTCTGTACGGTTTCTTTGCTGAAGACAGGTCACAAGTGGCTAAGCTGTGTCAGTCATGGCAGACTCTGAAGCCATGATCAAAAAGATTACCGAGGACTTCTGTTCCTATAAGTGATTTTAATTCTATTTAATTGTGCATTAAAACTGTTATAAAAAGAAAGGACAACAAATGGGTATATCTTCAGATTTCTCTTAAAAGCTGGTTGACATTATTATTTCCAATCAAGACAGAAGCAGCACTGAAGGAATTAGCTTTGTTGTTGCTGTAATCCACCTCTCCCCAAAAAAAGCAACAACAAAAAGCAATAATGATCGCCCCCTTCGAAATTATTAAAATATTTCTTAATAGAATTGGTGAAGGTTAACTTTCATTATGAGTGCTGATTTGGATCAGTTTCCTAGTCTGGCTATCACATTCATAATGCTATTTAAGTTACAGAAAACTGCATCAGTTCTTCTGACAAAAAAAAAAAAAAATTCCTCTAATGAGACCTGTTGTCTTCATTAGTATTCTTGTGAGGGATTATACAAAACAAACTAAGCAAGCCTGTTCTGTACAAGCAAACTACTTTGATCTGCCATCAAGTATATCTTGCTGTAAGTCTTTGTACTGTTCTCCATCTTCCCTATTAGTTTTAGCTGACTTTACACTGCGTGTATAGTTAAGTGGTAGCATCAGATGTAATGCTATGGCATTTTGTTCGCTCATTTCCTTAGAAATATGTATATGCTGATATTAACCTAGACATTCAGATTTATCACTCATCTGAATTAAGTTCTTGTTTCAAGTTATTTCTCTTACACCTCACATAGCTATCTTCCAAATACCTTCCTTTGGAATTATATAAGCAAGTATACGTTGTTTGTTACTGTATTATAGGCTCTAATAAATAGATAAATAAATAAATAAATAGTCTGTCTAAAATTCCTAAACTCTTCTTTAAAAGGATGCTGCCAAATTCCTAAATCCCATGCATAGAGGTGACTATAGAAGACTGCACATCCTCCTCTAGGGAACAGTCAGCATTCAGCATCTCAGGAGGAAATTTAAAAAAATATCCAAGGAATTTCTATTAAATAATTTCCAGATCAGGATATCTTCTTCTGAATCCTCATTATTTGCAGACTGGCTCGTTATTTGAGTCAGAACAAATATTAATCCATTGTTTCTTTTTAAAAGAACAACAATAACAATCTAATACTTTGTAACTCATATAGTCCTCTGAAAAAGTACAGAAGAATATACCTCACAGAAGACTGTATATTTTGAGGATCTTGCAAAGCCGGTGTACACAATGCAGCCATAAAGAATCATCAACGTAAATTTTAGCAAATAGTTTGCTCTTTTCAGCAGTATTATTACACCAGTTTTGTAGATGGAGAAACCAAGGCACAGGTAAACAATGCAAAATTAGATGAAACATGGTGACTCACAGCCAGAGCTATCCCATAGATATAAACCTTTTAACTTCAAGTCATCTAACTCATGATTTCTCCTTTCTTCTTGCAACTTTCATCTGCTGATATAAAATCATGCAACAAATCAAGGAGGAATAATTGAGGCATAAAACCAGGCAATGTGTTTTTTATTCAAAGTTCTTTTACCATCTCTTTTGTCCCTCTTAAGGAGAAAAACATACAGAAATTTTAAAATTACTGTGAATGATGAAATGAAACAACAGAATTCAAACACTGGCGAATATCCGTTTGGCACTTCAATAGATCTAGTATTACTACCTGAGCAAAAAGAACCTTGGGGACTCTGTTCTGCTTTCACTCATATCAGTAAATCTAGAATAGCTTCACTGCAACTGCTGTAGTCAGTAGTTATTCCTGATTTACACTCATGAAGCTGAGAGAAAATGGGACTTTAATTGATCAGTGAAACCTGTCTCAGTGTAGATTTTTCTCCAGAAGTCATCTTGCTATGGTAATTTCAAGAAGAATAAATAATAAGATTCAAACATCACAGTAAGCAGTTAACAAAAGTGTATATCAAATAAGTTCCAAAAAGCCTGGAGAACTGCAAACAGAAGTTTTGCCTTACAGTTCCCATTCCTTATGCAGATTTAAATAATTCAATTGTCGAATAAATCTTCAATATTCTATTTATTCAAGCATTTTGAACTTTCATTTCCCAGCAGCCATGCTGAGAGTCATGAGTGAGAACGGATCTTTTCTGATCATTGGCAAGAGTGACATGAAATAACTTACATACCTAAGTTTCTGCATATTGTGTAGGAAAAGTATAGGTAACACTATGCTGCCTACAACTACCCTTGGCAAGAGTGGGATTGGGAAAAAAAAATAGTTTCTTCCCTAGGCTGGGAAGAATATAGTTAATTCTCTAGACTTAAATAATTCATTGGTTGAATACACCGAATACATCTCAGGTTTTGTCATGCATTTCTAGCTTTCCTGTGATACTCTTGCTGACAACAAAATTTAAACCAAAACAAAACAAACACACCTAACCTCCTCTTAAAGAGGTAACAGATAAGAAAGTCTTTGTAGTTTCAGTAAACTTTTATTGAAGAAGATTGCTGTCTTCTCAATAGTAACTTTTATGATAGTGGAAATACAAAGGATTTTTATTATATATTTTAAACAATTTTTCAGTCTTTTATCTGGAGTTCTTTGATCAAATATGAACTAGAGGGAATTCAGAAAAGCTTTTTTCACTTTCCATGTTCTCCTTCTGAAATCAAAGTGATGGGCTCATCATGTTGTCAAGTGGTATTGTTTGACAAAAGTAGGCACAATATTGACAAGGGTTGATTTGACCTCTGTTCTCTTTAAAGTTTTGCATGCAGTTCTCTCTGTGGTTTGGCTGAAGAAGCATTTCAAATCAACTCTTTTTATGTTTGCATTGTTTAAGGCAATAATTGTCTTGATAATTATATGCACAGAATTGTCACAGCCTTGCAATAGAATTTGAACACTTACAGCACTTTCTAAGATTCATTGATTAAGCACAGGTAAGCAAAGACATAATACTCTGCAAATGTACTCTTACTCTGGGGCAGAAACTAAATATTAAAGAAGGGCAACACAAATAATCTTGTGATGGTTTTGTCACGGAGGCACCTCAAAATTACCCCAAATAAATTTGCAATTTGCAACCTAAACCAAAACCAAATGACAGACGCAAACCAAGCCATAAACCAAGGCAAGCAGGAGGTAATCCAAAATCCGCCAGCACTCTGGTGACATTTAACAAACAGCAAGTTTGATATATCAGTTAGGGTTATTATTAACATATGACCACACAAGAATGATGACCACAGTGTACACGCACTCACTCAAAAGAGGAGCCTCACTCACTCAGGTTCCCAGAAGAAATAATCACTTGTGCAGGGCTTAAGGGTTCACTCAAAGATATACCAGGAGAAATAATCACTCACCAAGGAGAAGGTGAGCGCTCTCAGTCCAAGGAAGTCTCCTTGGATGGTGTCCTAGTCTAAGGGGAAGGCTCTGTTTGCAGTCCCACTGCTCTGAGAATACCACTCCAAGGGGTTCTTCAGCAGGGGCCCCATGTTATATCTGTTTGGCTGTGGTCATTACAGGCAGGGTCCAGAAGCTTCTCTGGGCTTAAGGTGTCTGTTGGCTGAGGACACTGCTTATTGACCAACAGTCTTGCCCATCCTGGTCCCTCGGCCAAAGGGGTGTACATGACTGGAGTCACCCTGCCATGGGATACGGGTACATGATGGTTGGCATTGCCCAAGGTGCATATGTGAGGACAACCGTAGTGGAGCACAAAAGGTGCTAAAGACCCATCAGCTGTTGTACTGAAAGTTCTGGACTTTATCAGGGTACGTGCAACTCCCACAAGTTTTCTCAGCAAATTATGCGTTAGTTTCTGGGTTTGTCAAGAAAGTACAGCCTGGCAACACATAATTCATGTGGTAATTCCACAGTGACAAAAACGCATCAAGAATGCTTTGTGAACTAAACTGCTAACCTGATGCAAGGAAAAAAACCCTTTTCTTCCAATTTTGATATTGTGTAAGGCCTACATTACACTTCATTCTCTTGATCAGCTGAAGAGCTGGAATGAAAACATGGGCTTGAGTCCCTGTGGAACAGAGTCCATCAGGAAGTGAAGAAAGAGCACTAAGTTTTCCCTGGGAGACACTAAAGGTTTAGCTGACTTTTGGTTTGATTATTAGGAAGAGAACAAACATTTTATGACTTATGAGGTGTAGAGACAACATTTCATCCAAGGTAAATGAGGGAATTTAGAAAGAAGAGGGTTATAGGAAAAGCATATGTGCATCCTTCATCCCAGCATGCCATCAGGATATTGTTGAAGATATAAGGATAGGGGGCTTGACTTGGCATTGGGTTGTACAGAACAGAGAAATCTAAGAATGTCAAAGTACCAAAGTTTGCATATTTGTTAAATATATTCTTGCCAGCTCCTCAGCAGTTTTTAAGTCAGAACAGAGGTAGCAATGGTTTTGTTTGTTCTTTACCACTGTTTGAGTTGTCGTATATCGATTACATCACTGGGAATGGTGTGAGGGTTGCACCTCTGCAGCCTCTCGAAACAGTATTAGACTTCACTTGTTCCAGAGTTAGCTCTCCAAAGTTTTATTCTCACTTCAGTATTAATTAAGGATATTGTATGCTAGGATAAAAACAAAATTAAAAAAAAAAAAAAAAAAAAAACAAAAGAAGACAAAACCAAAACCAGACCACCACCACCACCAAAACACAAACAAAAAACCACAGAATTGTTTTCAAATTAAAATAATATAAAAATGCATTTTAAAAAGAAACTTGTGAAATAAAGAGGATAACATAAAGATACATGTAAAACAAAGTAACATTGTAGGTTTGTCAGAACTTAATATTTTTCTGTTTCTCAAAGTAAAAAAATCTGCTGTTTTTCCCTGGTATCTTTCTGAATGGTATATTTTCTCATGAGACACTGTTGTTAACATTCACTTGGATCAAAAAAGCAGCTTTGATACTGTCTGAAGACATTTGATTTTCCTCATCACTCCACACTGAATGCTGGACCATATATTCCAGGCTAACACAGATAAAAATCCATTCATGAAAGCATATTTCTCAAAGTAAAAGTTAGCAGCTGGAAAAAATACCCAAGGAACCTGATATTGGAGATGAAGAGCTGTGGGAACTGCATGTAACCTAAAAAGACTTCAAAATTCACTGCGACACTGCCTGAAAAAATTAAGTAATGATGACTTTTGTATAAGGAATATTTGGTGAAAGAAACAGATACAGAGGTTAAAGCATTAGTTAAGTTTCATTAAGTTTTTTTTTTCAGAAAATATTTTCTGAAATATGAATAGAGGCAAAAATGAAGGTAGCTTGCAAACATGCATGCATAGAAGGATACATTAAAGGAGACTTTCTCTGCCTATTGAAGCTTTATTTTTGACTTTACGTGTTTGAAGTTTCTATCCAGGAATGTTCTGACTCTTTCCACACCCCTGCTCAAGATTCTGGAAAAACAAAACAAAACAAAACAAAAATAAACTCCTCCTACATATTTCTGCTATTTCTTGATTTACCCCAGGGTGGAAGGCGGAGATTCTTTTTACTTTTGTTTCACTGGTTTCTTTGAGATTCACATCTTTTCGTCTTAGAACTCTCTTATTTGAAATTCTTCTATTTAAGTCAGCAGGGAGCAAGGGTTGATCAGCCCCAGTCTCAGCTACAGCCCTGGGGAAAAGGATCTTCTTCCTTAATGGTTTTGTTTTATGTTATTTTTCCCTGAAATGTACTTTGGATATGTTGATTCATAAAAGGCTCTTCTAAGGTTTACACTCTTCCTTTTTTCTCAATAGTTTTCTGACCCTTTTATTTTTCCTTTACTGTGTTTTAAGTTTACAGAATGTTTACACTTTTTTTTTTTTTTTTTTTTTTTTTTTTTTTTTTTTTTTTTTTTTTTTTTTTTTAATCCCCATTGTTATATTTCTGTTATGGTGGCTTTGATAGATATATATTTCCATTTTGCATTTTACTTTTCTTAAACTGATGTAAGATCAGAGTAAACATTTGCCACCTGGCTTCCTAGATATTTAGTGAGAATAAGTATTGAATATCGTGGTGCATTCAGTTTTCATACATAACAGATTTTTACTGGGACATTACATGCCACATTTCATTGTTTAAACCAGCACTTAGGAAGATGGATACCATGTAGGTCTGGGAATTTTGTTAAGAGACAAGAGGTAAAATTTTCCACAATGTTTTTGATGTATTTCTAGTTTTCATGTTTCCTTCTGTAAAACTTAGTGCTTAAAGCACTTACTTAAGAATCAGGCTTCCTTTGCCTGAGTGGGTTTAACTCTGCATCTTCTGTTACACAAGGACAGGCCCTAACCCCCAAATATACGCAAATTCATGACTCCTGTTGAGGCATTCCTGGCTACACACTGGCTCATCAATATTCATAGGGAGAGAGCATGAGAAAGAAAACATAATTTGGAAGCCTAATGCCTCTGATACTCCACTGAGAGAAAGGAGGTCTGTGTTCTAATCCTTGTTTTCCTTATTTATCTCTTAAATTACCAGTCAAAAGGGAAATCTGGTGTTTTCTCATTTCACGTCGGCACTGCCGTTTCACTGTATTACAACATTTCAGTCTTCATGAGCAACATATTCATTCCTCACAATCCCATGAAGTTCTTTGTGTCTAAAACTGCTGCACTAAATGGTGGCTGGTATTCCTTTCTTGTGAAAAGCTGGGCCTGCTTCTTGATTGGGGAAATTATTCCTTTCAAAAATGCTGTATTCAATCAGAGTTAATCACACAGTCTGGTTTACTTACTTGAATTTGCTTCATTTTGCTTGGTGAGTAGATTAGTTTGGATCTTGATATTAGCCATTCTGGGAAGCATGTGTGACATTTTGCTATAAGAGGCTATTGTTTACTACATGTATCGATTCTTAAATGTTTCCCAGCCAGTGTTAAAGATGCTGAAGGCACCCATAGTCACCATTTGATTAATTTGTACATGTTTCCCTTTTCATTTTAATACATGTTCCCTGTCCTTTGGGACGTGTCTCTGGCATATTCCTCATGACCCCTTAGTCGTTAACACAGATCTTTGGAATAAATATATTCAAATCCTTTTACCTTAATGTAAATGGATGCATCTTGCTATCTTTCTATTTTGGCATATAGAGTTGGTTCCCACCTACCTCTAGGCCCTAGAGACAGGTGGGAACCAGCTCTATCTGCTTTTATCAGTCCAATTCATTCCATTTTTAGTAGAAAGCAATGGTTTCATAATACTAGCTGTAAACATCGTCTTTCCAGTTGTAGCAGGAGTTTCCAGATTTTGTTTCTAATAAGATTAGGTTTTAAAAGAATGAAATGTTACTGTTGCTTTTGTATTTGACTTCTTATTATTACTATTATTTTGCTTCTATATTTTGTGTTTCCCCTTTTTTGTACAGCCTCCCTCCCTTCATCACAAAAAGAAACTTGTGCTCACCACAAACTCTCATACTGAGAAGAAAGAATTGAGAGTGTTTTCAGTATACAGTGTATCATAAAAAATGTTCATAACACTATCCAAAATCTGAGGAAAATCAGCATGACAAACAAAAATGACATAATGGTTCTACACGAGAAAATGCTGAAACAGTCAGGCTGAAATGTTTTACAGGAATGTGTCATTCCAACACATATTTGCCAGGTGAAAAAGCTTTCATTGCATCATTTTGAATTTAGTTTTCTTTCATAATGTTAAACTGCTTATTTTTGAAAAACAAGGTTTTTACATAACCTTTAAAGCACTTCATTTTAGACATTTCTGCTATGTTAATGTTAATTAAAATAATATTTATAATATTGTAAATTAATTATTATATACACTCAGTCTACCATTTTGTAAGTATTTTTAGTTATGCTACTATGATAGTTCAATGTAAAATGCAAGCAGTTAATCAGTGTAAAACTTCAACATTCTTATCCTTTATTTCTTAAAAAGAATTGATAGTGTCCAAAGAAAAAAAAATCAAATGTCAGATTCTTTTTTCTTCTTTGCATCTTGATTTGAAATCTGTTTGGATCTTATTTGAAATCTGTTGAAATGCCACAACTTCTTGCAAAACAGACATTATTTTCTCAATAACTCAAAAAGTAGAACAGTTCATAAGGAAAGGTGGTACATTCATGGTTGTTGGAAATTGTTAGAACAAAATCAGGTATCTTTATTAAAAATACACTTCATTGCAACTCCTAGGAGGAATTTATGGCTTGTGAGACATGGAAGACAAAATTTTTAAACTGGAGAACTAAAAAGAGATTCTTTGGGGTGTTTTGGGGGTTTCTTTGTGTTGTTTGTTTGTTTTAATGTATTGGGGGGTGTGTGTGTGTGTGTGTGTGTGTGTGTGTGTGTGTGTGTGTGTGTGTGTGTGTGTGTTAAAGAATGTCCATATAAACCATCTGAACCTTCTAGTTTCTGACATAGGCTGTAGGTGCCTACGGAAAGAATTTGAGATATATGGAAAGTATGAACTTATTTATGCCCTGCTGTATTTTGAGTTTCCAGCAGTCACTAATATTGGAACTTCCTGAACCACAGATTGCATACAGCATGTTATTAACAGCATCTTAGGTCAGGTCATGCTTGCTCTTATGGGCAGGAATTTTTAAAAGGCAGCTTGCCACATTCTTCAGCTGAGGATTTGCCTTGGTAGGCACAGTTGTGCCTGGTCCTTATGAGGCTCTCATAATTAATTTATGAACATCTACTTTATTCTATGTTAAACAGATTCTTCCTCATTACTTAGGTATAGTTTGCAACTTCTAGTCATGCATTAAGATCATCTCATGTAAATATAACCATCTGGAAGCTAGGCATCCAGTTTCAAATAGTCATCTAGGTTCTTTCTGCAGTCAGCAGAAAGAGACACGAGGCACTTCCAGAGGACAATTTAGCCTGTTGCAAGATAAATGACTGATCGTTGGAATGAATTTATCTCTAGCTATGCATATTTTTGGCTGGATAAGGAGCCCAGATAAACAAAATAACCTACACACCCTCTTTTCACATAGCTATCTTTAAGAAGAATCTCAGCTTCATTGACAAGAGCAGCTTCTGTTGTACAACTCTTCTCTCCTCACTTCACTAAAATGACATTAGTGACCCAAGTTAGTAGGCATTGTGTCTTCTTTTTAACACCTTAGCAAGCAGAGAATACAGGTATACTAGTAAATGGAGTCAGAAGTGAACCAGTTTCTGGTCCAGCCTAGCTTGCACTGATACACACCAATTTATCTCAAAACAAACCAGCTGCATCCGGAGTGCTCACTAGCCCACAACTATACTAAACCCAGGCTGTGTTAGAATGAAGTCTAACAGAGCAGCAAACAAGCTAGGTTCAACCTTGTTTGACAATTTAATAGCATGGGCAATTGCAGAATATATTTTTGGCTTGTGCCTTGGCCAGATTAGTCGACTGGTATCACATATACCAAGTAGTACAGGTCTCTCTGACATGAACCTATTGGATAAGTAATGTTTTGTGCAAAACTATGCAATATGTTTTTGGAATTCATTAGTGTACTAAAGAAGCTCTGAAGCTCCTGTCTGCTGTGATCTTTATAAGAAAGTCAAGAACACTAGGTACCTTTCATCTTGTGACTATCGCTCACCACGCTGTTTCTAATCACTGCACTCTTCCCTTGTACTCCTTCCAGCTGTTTGTCACATTTACCTGTTGTCATCTACCTTAAACTTCATAACTATTTTACAAGATTTAAAGAACAGTAACCTGTGGGTTTGTTGTTTTTTGTTTTGTTTTGTTTTGTTTTTCCAGGGGGGTTTGTGCTCTAATCCTTAACCAAATGTTGACAGGTGAATAACCAGAATAAGCATAATTTATTGACAAAATGTTTTACAGAGAATGTAATAAAAATAATTAATTAAATAAATTGGTAAAACAATTAATTAAATAATTAAGTAAAACCCAAACAAACAAACAAACAAGAGTGATTTACACACAGTCTGGCTTCAAAATAATAGGATTTAAGTGTGGTGATTTTTTTTTCCCTATTTGGGTGTTTTATCTGAGCTTCTAAATATATTTCTTTAAATGCTATTAATACTTATTTTTCAGTAGCTATTTGAAATTATAGGATTTGAAGTAATTTGTTTGTAGCACAGAAGCCTGCACCTAGTGAGATGAATGGGGGTCTTCACATCTGCTGCAATAGGTTGAAGATACGACTATGAAAGGGTAAGAGATACTTCTCCTGTGAGAATACTGTCTCTAAACATCTCAGTAAAAATCTTAATTTTTCTTTTACAGACCCAGTGATCATTTTCCTACATTCTTCCTCAAGGCAATTTTTTTTTTTTCGTTTCTTGTTTGTTGTTTTGTACTTTTTTATTATTTTGTGTTGAATAAATCTTTTATTAAACAATAGACTACTTTCCTAAGAATATTTGAAAGAAAGTAGACCCATGGATCAGATGCACACCCTCGACTTTCAACAATAGAGTTCATTAGGAAACCAGAGTAATTTGGTTAGATGGCCCAGTAGAGTGAATATTCAACCTTTAAATAAATACACAATAAAAATAGCACACTGTTACTATAGGGTTACTGGACTGTAGCAGTAAATGAACTGAATAAAATTTTATGGCTTCTTAACATGCTGAGGTTTTGCAGTGTCGTCCATCTTGTAGCCTAACAACATTTCCCAGCCTGCTATCAGTGAAACTAATAGTGCGGATGGAAATTTTGTGAAAAATGGGAAATCTACATTGGTTTTATATTATGTCAGTAGAATGAATAAAGACCATATTTTGGCATTAATAGCTAATGGTGGAAAGTGCAGAGGGAGGGAGAAAGAAAGAACTGCTACATTTTCAGCTTTTGAATTGATGTTTTTTAGAGAGTTGGCTGTAATTATGATATTTGAATGTCATTATCATTAAGCTGATAAATTATTTAGTAAGAAGGTGAACAACGCGAAGAGATCATTGGTGTATTCAACCATCTTAGTTGTATTCCATAAGTCTCCTTCTGTCTCCCAGACTGCTGTATTAATCACATGGATACCACAGATATGTTCTGTTATTATCTTTCACTGCAAGGTCAAAGTTTCGCACTAACATAATGTATGGGAAGGAGTCGGGGGGAGAAGAAACCTCAAAATTATTAATCATACTGCAAGACAATGATAACAAAGGTTCTTTACTGACTTAAAATGGATTCTTTAATGCCTCTCTGTCAGAGATGTCATAATGACCTCTGTATCAGACTTTCTTAGACAATACAGCACATAAAGTAGATGCACAAGAAGCAGAAAGTACAACAGTAACAGACCAGCACTCAGCTGATGTTTGCTTCCAAGCATCCAGAAGCGTAAGTGTGGGAACATGCTTCAGAAAGAGTGTCTCTGCATGGCTTTTGTTTTCATTCAAAAAAAAAAAAAAATAAAAAAAAAAAAAAAAAAAAAAAAAAAAAAAAAAAAAAAAAAGCAAGAAAAGTTTGTTGTTCCAACTTATAGAGAAAGAAGGAGCAAATAGAAGTGGGTTTTTTTTAGGAAAATCAAAGAGTTCGATTCCCTTTCTAGGAATAACGTCAAACTCCTGAGTAAAAACAGCACAAGCACACCCTTTGATAATATATCAACATGCTGTGAGTAACACATCCATATCTGCTAAAACACTGTAACTGCTAAATATAACCCCAAATTTCATTGAAATCAGCTGTTTCAAATACCCTCTTGAGCTTATTTGTAATATGTTTTTTCCTAAAGGCTTGGCTCATTTGGTTAATTGTTAATGTTTCTTTAATACAATGTTTTCCCAAATAGTTGGAATAAATAATTTTCACACTATTTTCTTTTAATGGAAAAGAAATCCCATTAAATATTAATAGAATGATGACTGTCTTACGATCCCCAATGTTGAGCAGATTTTATATGTATATATTTATATATTTTAACTGTTTGTTTCATACACATGTATTTTACATATATATGGCATCAACATCAATCGAAAAGGGAAAGGGAAAGGAAAAAAGGAAAAGAAAAAGGGAAAGGGGAAGGGGTAGGAGAAAGGAAAAGGGAAAGGAAAAAAGGAAAAGGGAAAGGGAAAGGAAAACGAAAAGGGAAAGGGAAAGGGGAAGGGGAAGGGAAAGAGAAAGGGAAAAGGAAAATGAAATAGAAGTTATAGTATTATAGAACCATTTAAGTTGGAAAGATCATTGAGTCGAAGCGTAAACACCGAGTCCACCTCTAAACCATGTCTCTAAATGCCACATCTACATGTCTTTTAAACACCTCTAGGGACGGTGACTCCACCACCCCCCTGGGCAGTCTGTTCCAGTGCCTTGACAACCCTTTCAGTGAAGAAATTTGCCCTGGTGCAACTTCAGGTCATTTTCTCTCATACTGTCACTTGTTACCTGGAAAAGAGACTGACACCCAGAGTCCAGAGTATGACTCATTTCGTGTATCAATCATTCAATAATCCTTTCCAGGTATTACTCTCATCAATAGCTATAGAGGGAATATCTACAACTATTTTAAAGTAATTGGATTATTAAATCAGTTGAAATAAACCCAGCTTTAGCGATGTACTGTTGAACTCTTCAGTCGCCAAATGATCTTAGCCTTGACTGTCTGTGAAAATTTTACTCAGCCCCTAAAATTTCCTAATAGTTAATAAGAATTTTGGAACACATGTAACTTCTAGTGAAATACATTTAAAATAAATAAAACTTCCTTGAAATCAACATGATTTTCCAAATATTTGCAAAGAAGAATGTAATCCTGAAGTCTTAGTGAACTGTATTTCATGTCCTTGTTCACTGCAAGATTTTGAAACCAGAACAAGTGAATTCTTATGCTTTTTTTTTTTAATTATTATTTTTCTAAATCTGTTTTTGAGAAGACTTGAAAAATACAGAGAAACATTTTTAAATTATTTTCTTATTTCTTTACTTCTTTAAGGCTGGAAATGACATTCATATCCAATTCTTATAATTATTTTCCTTTCTCTGTTCCCAAAAGAAACATCAGCTCAACAGTCTGTCTTTTTTTTCTCTCATGCTTTTTTTGACATTTCTACTTAGACACTGGCAGTGTAACATGAACAAAACAATACACAGTTTAAGGTAAATTGTGTTGTTACTATTTCCATGTCTTCCACGTAGTAAAAAGCACATAGACCTTATTTTGGCCCAGGGAAAAAGAATGACTCTTAGCCTTGTACAACACAAAAGCACATTTTTTTTCCATATCACCAAAGTTTGTATATAAAAGTTAAAATACCCCATGCAGAATATGTCAGGATGTTGCTAGGAGAGCTGGTACCATAGTAAAATAATTTATTCAGTCAAAATGTGTCTCTGTTTTTTGTCCATATGAGCAAGATTACAACATAGTTTAGAAAATTTTGACCCTGTCTTTAGTCACACAGATGAACTATATGACCTCTGGAGGTCCCTTCTAGTGTGATTTATGAGAACCCACAAATCCTATTCTTGACTCTTTTTAGGATTAGTGACCTACAAGATGTAACTTAACATAAATCAGGTCTTCTACCTTTCCCCAGCATTTCCCATTTTGCCAGTGGTCTGTTAGTAATACATCAGCTTCGTGAAGCTGTATGTCTACAAAACTCACATGGCAGAAATAGAAAACATTTCTGAGACTGTAGCAAAGAGAATATAATAATTTTATATATATATATGTATATAGTAAAAGGTTAAATTTGCAAAGGAAAAATGAGCCTTCGTGTCATGTACCAGCTATGAGTAAAATTCATTTGTCTCTCAAATATAGCCCCTAGGGAAGATCACAGGAGTGGTTTATGAAATAGAAGGCTGCGAATATCCCAAAGACCTTATGCAATTTTAGGGCTTGTTCAAGATCAGAACTGAACACTAAGTAGTGGTAAAAAAAAAGGTGGAAAGAAAAAAAAAAAAAAAGGTATTAACTCTTATTGTATATTAAGTGTTCAGGAAGTAAAAAACAGCCAAAATCAAGTATTCATCCTCCTGCTTCATGTCTAATCTCATCCCTCCTCTAAGGTTTCCTCCATTTTCCACTCTCCTATTAAACTCCATTGGTTTTGGTCTTTTCCCTCCTCTGCTTCAGCTGTTATCTCCCTGTGACTCTTTCTTCACTCTCTGCTTAATTCACCAAAACAGTTGTGCCTGCTTGATCTGATTGACTTTAACACGATTTCTCAGAAGCTGTAAGTAAAGTATGCTGTCTCTATCCCCTTGTTCCTCTTTCAGCCATGTACTTTCTTATTAACTTTTAAATACTCCAAATCTCCAGGGCACTGAACCCTTTTAACTCTTTCTGACACAGACAGGAGCTGAGGAAAACTGACATTTCATAGCAGCTGATCAGCATTTCACTGTATCAATACATAAATGTCCGATGGGTCAGATCGGACTTCAAGTCAATGGAAAAATCTCTTGTTGACTCAAACAGGCTTTGGATCAAACCCCATATGTTTATCTGCTCTACTATTTTAACCTTTTATGTTTCTCATCTTTCCCTATCAATATCCCTTGCTGGAGGCAATTCTGGAAGAACTAAAACCATGGTGAAAATTAATAAGATAACAGCATTATTCAACAGATTAAAACAAAACAAAACAAAACAAACAAACAAACAAAACCAAACAAACACAACAACAACAACAACAACAAAACAACAACGAAAAAACACAAATCTTGAATTTACTTCAAATGGGTAAAAGTTTGTGGCTGAAGAGCAGACCAGCATTTAAATTTTCAGATTTGATACACTGGATTTTTGTTTTTTTCAGCTTCTTACTGAGAAATTAATTTGTGAAATTACATGTGACTGAAGAGATTCAAAATGATCCAAAATAGAATAGGCAAAAGCACAAGGAGAAAGAATAAGAAGAAAGGAAAGGAAAGGAAAAGAAAAGAAAGGAAAGGAAAAGAAAAGAAAGGAAAGGAAAAGAAAAGAAAGGAAAGGAAAAGAAAAGAAAGGAAAGGAAAAGAAAAGAAAGGAAAGGAAAAGAAAAGAAAGGAAAGGAAAAGAAAAGAAAGGAAAGGAAAAGAAAAGAAAGGAAAGGAAAAGAAAAGAAAGGAAAGGAAAAGAAAAGAAAGGAAAGGAAAAGAAAAGAAAGGAAAGGAAAAGAAAAGAAAGGAAAGGAAAAGAAAGGAAAGAGAAGAGAAGAGAAGAGAAAAGAAAAGAAAAGAAAAGAGAAACCCCAAGAATACCACCCCCCACACACCTTGTTTGATCACATTATTTTAATTTTGGATTCTTTCTTCTCTTTTATAAAAAACATAACTCAGTGTGCAGATTCTCTGCAGTTTATAAAGAAAACATGAGATAAGCTGATGCATAAAATATTGGGTCCAACATCACAGTATGTGCAAAATTCCATACAAAATTCAGATGTGTGGTGGAATAGGAGTTCCTTATTTCTTGTCTAGATTAAAATGGGTGCATAATTTATCTGGTGCAAAACATATGCAATGCTCTTTCTTAATAATTTATATACAAAAGATGTTTTGGCATTTGGCATCAAGGACAACTCTTGCAAAGGGCTGACAGGAAAACACATGCTAAAATAGGCATTTCCTACAAGCAAGGGACAGATTTTTTATTATACCTCTCTCTCATTTTAGTTAAAAAGACACAACATTAGACACAAGTACTAGCAACAGTATAAAAATTAAGAGGCTAAGCTTAAATAATCATTCATAATATTTAAGACACTGCCTTGACATTATATGGAAATGCATAACTGTTAATATTAGAACGATGTTATATACGGATCTGTAATGGAAACAGAATCCAGGAATCTAAGAAAATTTGTTATTATTTAGGTATTTATTTGAAAAACATAAATAAGAAGAACAGACAATTGGGAGAATAACAATCCACCCGAAGGTCACAGAGGTGCTTAAGCAGCACAGTGCTAAGCAAATATCTCATAATATTTTAAAGGAAGATAAGATTACTTATTCAACTGGAGCATATGGAAGACTAAGCGAGGTCGCTCAGGGAGTTTCTGTCTGAGTCCTAAAACTCCCTGCTTCTTAAAACATCCTGCCAATAACACGCACCTCATGATCCTATCAGTCACCACGGGCTCCATAAATGGTGGGTGGAGGGTGGAGGGGACACTTTCAAATGCGGTCTGATGTTTACAGAGTCTGCAGCCAGAGAAAGAAAAACAAATAATTTTTCTGTAAGAGCACCAGGGGAGCATAGCAAGGGCTGAGACTGTTTTAGAGATCAAACTGTTTACAATTACAGCAGAAATAGTAGCCAGGATTGGACACAGCCACACTCTGACGAGAGGACAAAGCAGGCATACAGCATCACCCTTGTAATGTAACAGGAAAAGTGAGCCTCTACAAGCTGCTGCTAATGGGGAGCTCTTGGCCGTCTGTGGAAAATACATCCTTACTAATTAATAAATCTTGGTGAATTGTGAAGACAGAGGCTGAGGATGAATTGCCCACACCATTTCCCACAAAACAATGCAAGCCCAGACTACTCACTTCATGAAGTTGTACTTCAGAAAAATTATTTTTAGAGTGGTAAAATGAAACAGCAGCACACAGAAAACCTTCTAATGACAACAAAAATCGATGTGCTTTATTACTGTATGCAAGTATGTATGTATGCATGTACAGAAAGACTTCATGTAATATGAACACCATGTCACTGGACGTCTTACAACAATGGCTGGTATTTCCTCTAAAGGTATTCTGGCATTGGTGAAATCCCACAAATAACAAGCCCTAGTTTTATGTAACAGAATGCCTAGTTAGATGGGGACAAAATCTATGAATTCAATGACTTTGCAGTTGCCGTCCAGATTATGGTGGACTCCATGGATGGTAAAACTTTGCATGTTGGAAAACCTTTATCTGTAGATTCCTAGTACTTCAGGGCAAAACAGAAAACCCTACCCAAAATCTCATTTCATATTTTATACCTGATACAATACACTTTAGAAGGAGTAGAATATCACTGTCTATTTTTAACCTGAGTTTTCAGTATTATATATAGACCTTGAACTACGTTGTAACAGCTACCTACTCAGATATTTACGTAATAATTATAGATACATTTCTTGCTGGAGGTTTTACAAATTCCACTCTTGTTCATGATCCTTGTACATACATTTTTTGAAAAAATATCTGCATGACATCAAAAAAGGAGGTACAGCCATACATGTGGCAGGATTTAGAGAAATACACATACTTTTGACTATGTGATAATTTTTTCTGTTAATATTTTTGTTGGTTTATGAATCATATAATCACAGAATCATTTTGGTTGGAAAAGATCTTTAAGGTCATCGAGCCCAACTGTTAACCTAGGACTGTGAAGTCCACCTCTAAACCACGTCCCTAAGAACATCATCTACATGTCTTTCAAACGCCTCCAGGGATGGTTACTCCACCATTTCCCTGGGCAGACTGTTCCAATGCCTGACAACTCTTTTAATGAATAAATTTTTCCTAATATCCAATCTAAACCTCCCCTGGAACAACATGGGGCCATGAAATTATTCAAGGTTAATCTTGTCTATCACAGATAACAACAAAAAGAAGAAAAACCTACGAAACATACGTGTTGTGCTGAAAAAAAATAAAGGAAGCCAAATAAAAAACATTTTTCAAATTGTGTGATTAAAATGAAGACGTATGATAGAAGTTATCATCAGATAATGTATGCAACATAAAAATGAAACAAACTTTTCACAGTCTGCTCACATTAACTGAGAATGTAGAAATTGTTTCAGACATTGACTGTAATCACATTGCAGTATTGTAAGAGATCACCCGTAAGTTACATGACCTGTATCTGAAATGGATATATCCAGAAATATTATTGCAAAGAATAAACTTACATATGGATTTGGTTAATACAGGCCAGTGTCTTAATTTTTCACTGCTCACCTGACCTTTCTAATGGATCATACTCAGGGACTTTTCATATAAGTATTTTCAAAGTTCATGACAGTCCTTTTCCAGATCAGCAAGGTCACATCCTTCCTATAAAAATAGTATCTCAAGAGATTTTGGTTTTTTTAGTTTGTTCACCTTTTTGATATGAAGCTTAAAATTTCAGATGAAAAGTTATCTCTTTGTCCTGGAAGATTTACTTCTCAGTCTCAAGTAACGGTTTGACTTGGACAATATTCTGGCTTGTGGTATATTCTGCCCACAGTAAAAACCATTCACAACATTCAAGTGAAGTCCACCAGTATCACAAATTGTTGTGCTGATGATCAGTGTTCAGTACCCCATTTCTAAACCATCATCCAGTATAACTCCTGCTTCAAATTGTCGGAAAAGCTAAAACTAAAATTGCCTTCCCTCTTCTGCTCTTAAAATCAGAGTAAGAGGTTTGGTGATCAGTGATTACGGGCAGTTTCCTGCCAGAGAGATATTATCGACATTTCTGCACAGTGAAAATTATAGCCAGAGCATTTTGCTCAATCTGTGCATAATTTTGCTCAGCTGGCACTCAAGATCTTGGTGCATGTGGCAGTTGCACAACTAGGCTAGTTGATTGGTCTTTAGCACCTTTTGTGCACCACTATGCCTGTCACCATGTCACCCTAGGGTGGTGCCAAGGTGCTGACAGTCACATCCTACTCCATCCTGGGGCAGGGTGACTTCACCTCCGTCTGTCTGGGGGGGCAGAAGAGGTGGGGCCCCCGGTCAGTGGATGAAGTCCTCAGCAAAGGAGGTGCCCAGAGATGCTGAGAAGCTTCTGGACCACGTGGTGATGACCACAGCAAGATCTGACCAGGCTATAAATTCTGGTGACTGTCTAAGACCCTCTTTGAGTGGTCTTCTTGAAGCAGTGGGGCTGTGAACAGAGCCTTCCCCTTACATTGAGACGCTGTCTAAGGAGACGCCCTGGGATTAAGTGCTCCTCACCTTCTCTTTTGGTGAGCATTTTTTCCTTTTGGATATATCCTTGAACAAGCCCTTGCCTACCCAGGCAAGTGAATATTCTCTATTGGGTACCCTTGAGTGAGAGGCCTCTAGTTCTGTTTTTGTGAGTGAACGTATGCATGCTATGGATCCTCATTATTTTTATGTGGTTGTACAATATTCATTTCCTCAGCTGGCATCCAAACCTGTATTTTATGTTGTCAGAGCGTTAAATAATTTAGATAAACCCCATTTCGAGTTGGTTTATTGTCTATACTTTTCTGGTTAGAGTAAAGGCTGTTTGGAGCTTGTTGTCCACCTAAACTGACTTCTGGGGTGCCTCCATGACATGCTATACAGGAAAAATACTTGTTAGCAGTTCAAACAGATATACATACTGTGGCCTGAAGCTCTGCAGAGCTGGGAGCTTGCTGTTAAACACTTATTGAAGTGGGGAAAGAGAAGCTCTGAGCTGAAGCAAGGGGGANTTCCCCTTACATTGAGACGCTGTCTAAGGAGACGCCCTGGGATTAAGTGCTCCTCACCTTCTCTTTTGGTGAGCATTTTTTCCTTTTGGATATATCCTTGAACAAGCCCTTGCCTACCCAGGCAAGTGAATATTCTCTATTGGGTACCCTTGAGTGAGAGGCCTCTAGTTCTGTTTTTGTGAGTGAACGTATGCATGCTATGGATCCTCATTATTTTTATGTGGTTGTACAATATTCATTTCCTCAGCTGGCATCCAAACCTGTATTTTATGTTGTCAGAGCGTTAAATAATTTAGATAAACCCCATTTCGAGTTGGTTTATTGTCTATACTTTTCTGGTTAGAGTAAAGGCTGTTTGGAGCTTGTTGTCCACCTAAACTGACTTCTGGGGTGCCTCCATGACATGCTATACAGGAAAAATACTTGTTAGCAGTTCAAACAGATATACATACTGTGGCCTGAAGCTCTGCAGAGCTGGGAGCTTGCTGTTAAACACTTATTGAAGTGGGGAAAGAGAAGCTCTGAGCTGAAGCAAGGGGGAGAGAGAGATACCCCAGAAAAGAGGGAGTACCTTATGAACGTTAGAGAATACACTCAGACAGGGTTTTGTCTACATATGTGTCAGTCTGTAGCATTTTGGAAGCTTAAGAGTGGGTTCAGAGGTGGGGAAGTCTCTCTAAAAAGAGACAAAAAAGAACTACGCTAGCCAGTACAGAGGAAAAGAAATGCCCCTCTTATATTCATCTCCTGGGAAAGCTGCATAAGGGAGCTGTGATACGGGAAGGGAAAGGCCACCATAGCAAATGGAATAAAAGCTGTAGGCTTAGTATTTTAAATGCTGCTATTTGTCATTTGCTGTTATTCATTGTTAGTTTGCTTTTTTCACTGATGTGTTGTGTGGAAATCCTATGTGACTCAGGAATAATTCTGAACGTGACCAAGTCCCAGAGGTGGAGTTTTGAAATTATCAGAAATATCCACTTAGTTAAAGAGATCTGGTGATGGAATAAAAACGTTACAATCAAACTGGGAGAAGTATGATGTGGTACCCATGATGAAAAGTCCACAGGCTCCTTTTAATTCTGTATTTCACATAGTGATTAGGCACGTAGTCTGGACTTACCTAAACTCAGAACAATGACCACAGTTACTGGTGAACCAGTAGATGTGATTATCGTTTGAGTGTAAAACGTTACCGGTAAAAGGCAGCAAAATACTGATGTTAGGATTTCTGCCACAGTGCTTTTAGGGTGGCTGGCCGAACCAGCAGACAACACGACAGGTGCTAAAATATTATGTCTTTACACATTAACAGTGTTGATTTGTTATTGCTGACTTTCTTAAGTTTGCTTGTATCTCCTTGTAATTTTGGGGTTTTTTTGTTTTTTTCATGGAAAAGGCTTTTTGCAGAAGCAGAACGTTGCTTTTAAGGACCAAGCACTGCCTTCAGAAGATGTCCAGGCAGTTTCCTAGACATAACTTACTAATTTAATATTGATGCTTCAATTACCTGTTAAGTTTTTTAAAGGCACCTTAACATACTTGTGTGTAGTCTTTTATTTTTCCTCTTAGTAGCACATAAGAATAATGAAATAAGAATACAGTAGATTATTTTCCAACTGAATGCAGCATGTAACGAACATGTAAACTATGATTTTGTTGTCATTAAAGTTGTATTCCTCTGCTTAATTGATTCTAGTGATGGACTCAAACAGTCTTGAGTGCACAGTGGTGCCTAAAAGGCTTTCATACACACATTTAGCCCAATTTCATTGATTTTTTAATCATTGGATTTCACTGGTAGTGAGTGACAAAAATTGAGAACTGAAGAAATGGGGCTACTTAGAATATGAGTTTGAACAGCACAACAAAATCTTGATGATATTTTTGATAAATCCAGTCTAAGCGTAGGACTTGAGTCTAAGCAAATGTTCATTTGGTGGTTTGGGGTAATCAGTAAAGAACAATGATAATTATAATGCAGGATATTCAGATGCTTTAAGTGAGCTATTTAAGTGAGATGTTTTGACACGCAATTAAAACAAAAGAAGGTGAAATGGAAAATAACATACTGGGATATACAAACATAAATATAGTCTATGACATACATGAATTAACCCTCTGGTTTTCACGATAAGGCCTTGGCTAACATGGATCCAATTCTGAGTGCTGCACTTCAGAGACAGAAATGGAAAGCACACACAGGAAAGCAAACAATGACCAGAAGTCCAGAAACAAACAATGAGGAAAGATTAAAATAATCGTGGTCATTTTGCTAAAGTAAAAAGACTGACAGAAAAATGGATAACATCCTTCAAATACAAAAATGCTTGCTAAAAAAATGGGAGAAGTTTGGGGTTTGTTTCTTTTTGTTTCGTTGGTTGGTTTGGCTTTGGTTTTGGTTTTGGTTTGGTTTGTTTATTTTTTCTCAATTTCATACTTACTAGGACAAATTAATGCATTTAAACCTTCAACTGCATGAAGAAAGAGTGAGATTAGATTCACAGAAAATCTTACTGGAATTTCCACATGTTGAAGCAAGGTAGAATAGTTTGTCTGGAAAAGTTATAGAGTCAGCAGAATTAGAGAACTCCAACAACATATTTCTTAGGAATGACATTGGTGGTGTTGAAACTTGGCACACGAGATATATAGACTAGCTGACTTGCTTACATTTCTGAGCCTTGATTCTGTACACATTTAGACTATTTCTGTAAAAGTTTCTGTACCAAATTGACACATTTCTGTGTAAGGACTATATTTTTTGTGAAGTCAGAAGGTAGCCATGGCAAAAAAATACCACAACTGGAACTTTTTAAAGACAGAGCATGATGCATTCTCTATGATAAACACCTATAACATAATCTTGTTACCCATCTGTAATAAGTTAAGGAGTGAGCCAGTAGGTCTTTTTCAGTTTCAGGTTTCTAGAAATATCACATCTTTTCAGAAGACTACTTCTAAACACATGAAGTTAGGACCATACCGAGTGACCTGAGACTATGAAAAACTAGCACCTTTTTTCCTAAAATTAACTTGCATCAGAGTTCTGTAGTGGACCTATTCAGGTTTCATTTGCTGCTGTTTTACATGCTGTAAACTCATTCTTGAAACTAAATTTTTTGGCTTACAGATTCCACCTACAGATTCTGCCTTTCATAATATGATTTATTCATAGATTTGGACACAATGATGGTTATCTTTGATCTTTGCCAGAAATTATTGTCTGGTAGCTTTTTCATTCCTCATTGGTTATATTTAGAATAAGATTCAATACTGATGGTGGAGTTATTGATTTTTTTTCCTGCAGTTTTTCAGATGAAGCTCTTTATATTTTTACAGTGTTTAAAGAATATCTCCCTTCTAAGAGAAAAATGAACAAAAAACAACACAAAATCCTATACTTCTTACTTAACTAAATTCTCTAGTATTTGATTCTAGGAACTTACCTAGATTTTTCACTTCCTCCTCACATTGTCCTTCCACATAGTCTTCTGCAACTTTTCGATACACAATATTTTAATTAATAAAAGTGTAAACCTGAGTATTACACTGATTTTTGTCTTCAAATTCACAGTAGAAACTCACTCTGTTCTGCTGTGACTTCTTTTTCAAGAAATACAAATCTGTCACTGACATTTGCACTCACACAAGTTTGCAACAACTTTTTTGGATAGCAAGTGTTGCTGATTTTCAGGACATTTGAGCCGTGGTTACAAAGCACAATTTCTGGTTTATTTTTTCTTAAGGTTTTTGTCCCCCCATTTTGTTTGCTTGCTCATGACTACAAATTAATCAAAGTCAAAGCTTTGTAATTACAACATAAACCACGTGTTCCCTTTAGTTCACTTTTTTTTTTCAGAAGCAATTGCTTGCTTACATAACTAGATTAGCGTTAAAACAAACAAACAAACAAAAGGTTATCGAAAGGGAAAAATGAAAAGAAGGAAAAAGTCATTTCCATCAAACACACATATGAACACATAAACCATTAAATTTACATTTTCTCGGCATATTTTCAAGCCTTCCATTTTTTAACTTACCCAACTACAGTGAAAATAAACTGTATTTTTAAATGCTTTTATGCTTTTGGATGAGTACATTCAAAATTCAAAAAGACAATATGTAAGGGAGGACCTTCTAGGATCCACTTTCAACTAAAATATTTTTCACTAAAGTAAATAAATAATTATGCACATAAATAATATAAAATAATGACCTTCAAAGTTACCCCATAGAACACATAATCTCCATTTGACCATTTTTGATTTAGAATGTGTATACTTCATTAAAGAAACAAACAAATTAAAACATGCACCAACAACTTCTTTACTGAATAGGGAATAGTTTATATTCTACTCTGTTTATGTATTTTACTATATTAAGTAACAGTTACCTACTTGTGATTTCTCAACCCACTTTCTGTTCAATTCCTTCATAAATTTCCAAGTTTCAAACTTTGTAGTTGTATCAGTGAATTATCTTGATCTTTTTCTTAAAATAGGAAGAGAATGTCATGCAAGAGAAAATGCAAAATACTTCCTAATTTCACTTTTACATTCAAACAGCAGTTTTTTGGTTGGTTGGTGTTTCTTTCTTGTTTGGTTGGTTGGTTCAGTTTTTGTAGGTTTGTTGTTTTTTTTTTTTAATTGTCAAACCAAGGTTGGATTAATCTCACCTATCCTTAGTCACATAACTCTCTATATCAAATCTATATTTGCCTTGATGGTCTATATAGAGAGAAAGCACCTCCAAAAAGTGATTTATTTAGATGTAGACAGATATCTGAGATGATTATTGAGGCAGATTGCCCTTCCACGTAGATGGTTAAAGTCGGGCAAGATTAACATGATTCTGTCTTCTTGTAATTTTTAACAATTTTAGTTCTCCACAGTGAAAGTGACAGCCTTTTGTCTACCTGAAGGATACTCCAGGAAGGACATTCCTATTTAAATATAGTTATATTGATTCTTTCCTGATTCCTATTATATTAACTAATTTCCTGGATTTGCCTGAGGTATACTGCATATGTAAACTGATAAAACTGAAAGGAAAACGTGGTTCAAGTTATTCTTGTAAGCTTGCAACCTCTCTCAACATTTCCAAAGGTAAAACAATTCATGAGGAGTAAAATTATCTGGTAGTGAAAATGAATGTTGCTTTATTGAGGCAGTGACTCTATGCTAATTTACATCACCTGACAGTCATCAAGTGTCTGTACAGAGGAATGGACAGACAGGATAATGACTAGTCTCTTTTTTTAGATTTTTTTAAAAGTAGGTTTGTTAGAAGATATTTCTATGGGATTTCATCAATCAATATCTACAAGATTCCCATGAAATAGATAAGGACTGAAAAAATATGTTCAGGGCCTTGTCGAACAAGTCAAATGTGTCTGTAATTCACACTAGGAGGAATGTTCTGGGTATTAAATTATCCACAGGCTGTAGCTGAGCAATTCAATACTCAATCTACTAAAAGCCCGAGGAAATAAAATCACATAAGGAATTCTAGTCTTAAAAAATGTTTTCTTTCTAATTTCTGACGTGTGGTGATAGTTTATCTTACATCATGTCACATTAACACAGAGCAACAAACCTGTTTTACAAAAGGAAAGAGTAATGTAGAGGAAAAAGAAAAAAAAAAGCATTCAGAGGAATTATCCTCAAACAGATCCTTATGCTACCAGTTCAGACAGCGAGCAGTCAATTCAGATTTAGCAGGCAAATAGAGACAGAGCGGATGAGTAAGTGGATTCTCTTTATTTGAGAAGCTGGCAGACGCTGTGGTTCACCAGCCACCTGAGTTATGTTTTAAATAGGTTAGCATGTCTATAATTTACAAAGAGAAAATGTAGTTAGCAGAACAAATAAGCTAAGCATCTGGTCTACATCGCTAACTGGAGTTGTGTTTCTTCAGATAGTCTGAAAAGAGGAACCTGGGAGAAGAACAAAACCCCACTGTTTAACAGTGATCTTCTTGAGAACATTTATTGACAGAAAATTGTTGACAAAGATGAGCTCAAAGCATACCGCTCAGCGTTAAGTTCATGACTACTCATATTTATAGTCCAGCTTTTTCTGGAAAACTGTAACTCCAGAGAAATTCTTAATTAAGATTTCAGTGATCACTTACACTTAGCTCTGTAGATGCTAAAATCACGGAGAATGCCATGTTGATCAAAATTTTCTACAAATGAAGCCATAAATACTTACAGCTGGACATCCAACATTAATGAAAAGTCCTAGGAAAGAGACTATACTTATGTCAAAAAGGCTAGCCCAACACTTTCAGGAAAACCAAGACTATTCATTGGCAGAAGTGAGAGAATTCTTCAATATGCAATACTCTTCTCTCTAAAGCTGGGCTGTCAAACTAATTTTCACTGGGGGCCATATCAACCTTGCAGTTGCCTTCAAAGGGCAGAATGTAATTTTAGGACTGTATAAATGTAACTACTTCTGCAATTATACAGTATTCTTCAGCCAATATCTCAATAATGTATTAGAAGAATTCTCTGCTATAGGAAATACTAATTTTTTTTTTAATGAGACATAAAACTGAACACCTGATTGCCTGTGTTAAATAAAGATCAATTGCCTGATTTTTTTTTTTAAATTAGGGTGTTGTGTACCTGTTACACTTCGTGTTTTCCAGCCTCCCCATCAGCATTGACTGAGGTTCAGTGTATGAATGTCTAGTATTTCTAAACCATGCTTAAACACGAGGAACGAAAATTGTTATTTGAATACATTTTTTTTCTTGTTATGGTACACAGATGTACTGGAAATGGAATAGACTTACCTGGAGGGACCTCTGTAAATCACCTGTTGTCACTTCAAATTTATAGCTAAGTTCAAGGTTAGGTCAAGTTCCTTAGGGCTTGCTCCGGTGAGATTTTTAATATTTCAAAGCATGGCTAGTCCACAACTTCTATGGGCTCTCATTTCATTGTTTGATCATCTCCAGGTTGGAGAAAAAAACCTCATAGATCTTAATACCCAGGTGGAATTTTCTCTGTTGCAACTTGTAAACAGCTATTAGCCTTCCATTCTCCAACCTCCTCTTCTCCAATGCTGAGCAAACTTGAATGTCTCAGTGTCTTCTCATACATTACATGTTCCAGGTCCTTCATCATCTTGGTGGCTCTCACCTTAGCTTGCTCTAGTCCATCAGCCTCTTGTACTGTGGACCCAAAAGTGGACACAGAGCTTCAGATGCAGTTTAACAGGTGAAGAATAGATGAAAGTAATCCAATCCCTCTATCTTCTGACTATACTACTGTAAATACAGGCCCATGTGCAGTTAGCTTTCTCTGCAAAGATTTACTGCTGACGTGTTCAACTTATCGACCAGGACATCGATTTCTTTTTTTGGTAAAGCTGTTTTCTACTGTGTTGGCACCCAGCCTGTACTATTACCTACTAGAAGATGCATTGTTCCAATGAGCACTGAAATATTCTCGTCATAAAAATAAATAATAATTTCTGCCCGAACATGACCCATCCATAGTTATCACATCAAGGGATTATTTAATTTGTTGTAGTCTTTTTTTTTTTTTTTTTAGTAATTGTGTAATAACCATAACTGGTACAAAAACATGGATGATGATTTACCAACAGGAAAGATGAAGATATGTTGTCTCTGGACGAAGGATTTGCAACACTTTATTCATTCTAAGTTAGGTATTCAGTTTAAACTAGTCACTGGGCTAGAATTTCTCAGTGAAAACAGACCTCTGGAAACAAGAGAAATAAATCCAATACAGGAAAATACACTGAACTGTTGGATTATCTGCTTTTGTTAAGGAACCCATCCATTAAGAATAAAAGCAATTGACTGGAGGAGGTAAATAGGATCCAGTTAGAGGTGTTTTACGCAAATTGGACATCCACAAATCCGTGGCCACCGATGGGATGCACCCATGAGTGCTGAGAGAGTTGGCAGATGTTGTTGCAAAGCCACTCTCCATCATCTTTGAAAGGTCTTGGAGAACAGGAGAGGTGCCTGAGGACTGGAAGAAAGCTGAAGTCACTCCAGTCTTCAAAAAGCGAAAGGATGACCCAGGAAACTACAGGCCAGTCAGCCTCGCTTCCATCCCTGGAAAGGTGATAGAACAGCTCATTCTGAACATTATCTACAAGCATGTGGAGGAAACAAAGGTTATCAGGTGTAGTCAGCATGGGTTCACCAAGGGGACATTATGTTTGATCAACCTGTTAGCCTCTTATGATGGTATGATTGCCTGGGTAGAAGAGGGAAAAGAAGTGGATGTTGTCTACCTTGACTTCAGCAAGGCTTTTGAGACCGTCTCTCACAACATCCTCATAGGCAACCTCGAGAAGTGTGGGTTAGATGAATGCACAGTGAGATAGATCATGAACTGGGTGGATGG
>VWYH01009121.1:0-148389 GCA_013399365.1 Pampusana beccarii
ATGATGAGGGTCCACTCTGCATAGTGGGCCTTTTGTCCCTCTCAGAAGGGAACTGCCTACTACAATTACCCTTCTTTCTTTCTTATCAGAGGCAATTTTGAGGTGTGGAGCCAACCACCTCTTCCTATGTGGTGTGTAGGTGGGCCTTGCACCACATCATCACCTACCTCTCATTCAAGATCCAGGGCCTCAAGCCTATTACAGAGGGGCACAGGGGAAGCAAAGCAGATAGGGAGGGGCATTGCCTGCGATGCCCAACTCGAACTTGCTTCCAACCCTCCTCATCTTTTTGGTCCCCTGCCTCTGCCCGACAGCGACAGTCTTTTTGTGACGAGCTCTCTGTGTGGAGGTCAGCTGCAGTAAGGGATACTGGAAATAGGTGAGATGGTCTAATATGCAAGGAGTGACAACCCCTGCACCCCACTGCACAAGCTACCACACCTGCTGCTGCTGAAAACCAACTTTACATGCAAACCACAGTACTGAGGCAAGACATGAAATAAAGAAAGCAACATTGTGTAGATCCTTAGCCTGTAGGAATTGTATGGCTAAGATGTGTCTACAGGTGGGGTGGTTTATTTCTTTTTAATTTCTGCAATTTCTTGCTGAAGTCACAACAGATTTTATTTCTAAAATAATAAACAGAAACGTCTATTTTTGAGACAGACTGTTTTAGCCAAGAATGAGTAAAATACAACCAGTACGACTCATCCCGAACAGAACACGTAAAAAAAAAAATAAATCAGTATATGTAAAACTGATATCAGAATGTGGAAAAAAAACAGCTAGTCAAGAAAATGTTCAAAAAAGTCAATTGATACAACTTAGGAGCTTCAAAATCAGAGTTGAGCCTGTATTGTTGAAGTGTTAGTTTCTTCAGCTTAGTTTAATGACTCAACAAGGATGTCATTACTGTAGCGGCTTTTCTCAGGAATGTTTACAGCTCATAAGCAAGCATTGAAGATCTCTGGAAAATTTGGAACATTGCATTTTACAATTAGGCCTATACAAAGCTTGGTGGTTTTTTTCAGCTTTATTAATGACCCAAAGACTCAGTTCTATCATGGAGTAAAAAACCCCTAAGCTTTCGGTTGAGTAAAGTTGAGGTGGGTTGAAAACTGGCTGAATGACCAGAGGGTGGTGATTAGTGACATAAGGTCTAATTGGAGGCCAGTAGATAGTGGTGTACCACAGGGATCAACGCTGGCTCCAGCCCTGTTTAGCATCTTCATTAATGATCTGGATGGTGGGGCAGAGTGCACCTGCGGCAAATCTGCAGATGACACAGAAATGGGAGGAGAAACTGATGCACCAGAGGGTCGTGGTGCCATCCAGAAGGAGCTCAGCAGGCTGGAGAAATGAGCCCGCAGGAACCTCGTAAAGTTTAACATTGAGAAGTGCAAAGTCATGCCCCTGGAGTAGATCAGTCCCATGCACGGTGTATGATGAGGGCCACTCAGCTGGAAAGCAGCTTGATTAAAAACAACCTGTGGGTGGAAAGCAATTTGAACATGAACTGGCCATGTGTTCTTGCAACAAAGAAATCTATTCTTGACTGCATTAGGAAAAGTGTCACCAGCAGATTGGGGAAGGTGGTCCTTCCACTCTTCTCAGCACTGGTGGGACCGTACACAGGTATTTTGCTCAGTCCTGAGCTCCCCAGTGCAAGAGAGACTGACATATTGGAGAGAGCCCAGTGAAGAGGTACAAAGTTTACTAAAGAGCTTCTGTCCCCTGAGAAGAGGCTAAGTGAGATGTGACTGGAGCCTGGGAAAGAGAAGGCTCAAAGGATATCTTATCAGCATGTATAAGAATTTTAAAATTTTGTTCCTAGTTGAAGCTTTCTGTTCATTCTAGGTAAGTTAAATGGTGACAGTGGAAGGAAACCTTTTGTATGATCAGCAAAAAGGCACTAATATCAACACCCTGTGTTCTTTCTTCACAATCTCTGCTAGATCCTTACATATAATACTATGACATAATCCTCACCCCAATTCACTCTACACACTCATAGAATCTGCTCCTGATTCACAGAGACATCAAATCCACTCACAGTGGAGTGAATACTCATTATCTTAGAATTGCACTTTTGAACAGGAGACAGGATGTGATTGTTCAGGAGCTTTCTCTGCTCATTCAGCAGGTCTACTGCATCTTAAATGTAGAAACCACTTGCCTGTACTGGAGTAAGACTGTAAGCAGATGCTATAAACATTCCTCCTGTGTTTCAGTGGTATTGGGCTCAGAACCACTGATGGACACAATGTTAGTAAGAAGTACTGCTCTTTCTGATTACTACAGAAATCGGATAAAGAAATTAAAATGGAAAAAGATAATGGATGCAGGAAAGACAAGTGGAAAAAAGGAGCTCTACAAAAGTGAATTCATGTCACTTTATTTCAGGAATTAACAGTACAGATGTTCACACCTGAATGGTCTGTCTTCCCTGCAGAGTCAAGGGAGAGGTGGTGATAATACTGCCAGTGGAGGATTATCCTAGGCTGAGGTTGATAGTCCAGTGTAGCAGTCCACTTTAGCATGAAACGAATCACAGAAAAATCTCACTCCCAAGGCTACCACTTGTCTGTGGTGAGAATTCATTGTTTATTCAGGAGAAAACATTATCTGTTCAAGAGTCAGCACAAACACACCCTTGAAGCCAGATGAATCCAGATGCTATTCGCTAATTATAATGGTGTTTAGTTGCCAAAGAGAACTCCTGTAAAATCAGAGGGATGTCTGGAGTAGGGAGCATCTCTCTTTATGTTCCAAGACTACATACTTCTTCCTCTCTCACTTGATAAACACTTTCTGTAAACCTATGTGTATCCTAAATATGGAAGTCCCTAATGTTGACAGGGACCAAGAATTAATTTATAATTTCTGAAGAAAGAGTATGGGGGCATGAGAGAAAGAAAGGATGAAACGTTGAACAAGTGCAGGAGCAATATTGCCAGTAGGAAAAACAGCATTTCCTCTCTGTTTTTCTCTCCTTTAATTCAAGATTCTGGGCTACTGAAATAAGAAGCAGAAAACAATGCAAACACATACATTCCACCCTTGTGGCTCTGGGATCTCCCCCTGTCCATTTTCCGAATGAGAAGTGTTGTCCTCCTATTTTTCTTGCAAAAACACAGCTTCTGAATACAAACATAATGAAAAGTGCTCATGAACCTAAGCTACCATGTAGGAAAAAAAAATATAGAAACCCTTGTTTATTTTGCTGTTCCTTTTCCTTGTGACTCAAATGTGATTTGTCAACTGTTATTGGTATCTGGGAGTGGAAAGGGCAAGTATAAGTAGGTAATATATTTCTCAGCATCTCCCTGATAATATTTCAAAATCCTTCTTAAAACTGCCAGTTTAACTCTGGCAATGACAAAGTGATCACTACCTGGGTGACTGCAGACAGCAGGGACAGCCTCTGCAACATTCATGATGTGCTGAAACACCAGGCCTGAAACTGAACTTATAGCCAGGTATGACTTTTGCCAAAGGCTACCAAAAATGTTGTTTCTGATTTTCCTGAAACTCTACTTATTGAATCGATAATACTTCTAGGTACCAACACTGAGGGACATTCCCAAATTAACTTATGTGTTCTGGAAGAAGGCCTCAGACAGTCACTGAGACAGGAACCTGTAAAAAATTATTATTCAGCAGTCTGACAAATCATATGGACAGTGCTGGAATAAAACTAGCTCTACAGTCCACGAAGATTGGGATTGAAAAAAAAAACCAACGTAAGTGCCACTGAATGCCTGTTTACCTTGTGCCCATTTTGTCTTTGGAACTGCAAGTCTTCTCCTTGTACAGTTTGTTTTGTTTTGTTTTGTTTTGTTTTGTTTTGTTTTGTTTTGTTTTGTTTTCACAATTGGTACTCTTTTCTGAAAAGCAGAAACTGCAATAAGTTGGCTTTTTTTAGCAAAACATATTTTGCTAAGGAGTTTCTGGTTTGCTGTTTTAAGTAGTGCAGGACTTCACACTTGGCACTATTTAGCTATTAAGCTGTTGAAAATGTGGACTGCTTTCCATCAGACTGTAAAGCAGGGGAGAGGTCCAAAGAAAGTCAGTGGCTTCCCGTAAGGAAGATGATGTTGTGGCATGCTGCCTGCTGACTAGTTAGCTGGCACATTGTTGATTCTGCCCAGCCACAGTATGTCTACATGCATAGTGTGCAACAGCTGGGCAGCAAGGCAGGGACTAATGTCAGGTAAATGTGGGAGGGATGGAACTGAAGTGCAAGAATAGCATCTGGCCCAGGAACACGATCACAGGAAATCAGATTCCCGTGCTTTCAGGATATGGCCTACTTTACTTTTGACTGGTACCTTTTGTAAAGAAGCCTGAGCCATTATGGCACACATAAAAATAGTCTTGACTCAGCAGAGCACTGGTGAACACATTTTCTCCAAATGTGAGAGAATCTTTGAAAGCTTCATTTTTGCAGTGCATCTTGTACCTTGCTTTGTATTCAGAACTACTAACATGTGTCTGTCTCAAAAATGAGCTGCAGTGCATTAGGAGTATGTGCCTAGGTCTACCATCCCTAGTCAGCCCTATAACGGAGCAGTAAAGTCCTTGTTTCTGTTTCCTCCACGTGTACCTCTTCGGAGTATTTTTTTTCTTTTTTAAGTACATTTAGAAAAGTTTACAGTAATATAGATCAGAAGGGATTTTTTTTTTTTAAGTACATTTAGAAAAGTGTACAGTAATATAGATCAGAAGTGATACTTGGAGGTCGAATTGCCCACACAAATCAGAGCCATCTTAGAAAAGGTTTCTCAAGTGTTGTCCAGGTGAGTCTTGCATGTCTCTGAGGACAGATATTCTGCATCTCCACACCTCATGTTCCAGCATTTGTGGCGGGATAGGCATGTGGGAGATCTCAGTGTCTATGTATCGATTTAATCATGTTTGCATACGGTTTCTTGGGTAAAACAGAAAAAAAAATGCATTAGTATTTGCAGGTAGAAAAATTAATATTTGCAACAGAAAATAAATATTTTCCTTTGTTCACAGTCCAATAGTGCAGCTTATTGACACATGACATTTTTTTATGTGACTAACTGAAACATTTTTTAAAAGTTGGCTGCGATAGGCAAGCACATTCCAAGTTATACTGACTAATGCACATAAAGTTTTAAAAGGGATAAAAATTCATGATGAGTTCCTAGCCACTACTTCTTTGGAGATATGATGAAATATTTGTAGGAATGAAAATGCTTTCATTACTACTTGTTCTTATGCCTTCAGGCCCTGTCTGGAGGTATGCACTGCTGTAATACTGGACTTTCTCACCATGACAAACAAGACCATAAAAAATATTTTTTCACGCTGATTGCAGAAAGGTGGAGAATTCAAAGCAGGTTCCAGTCAAGTGTTTTTGCATAATGAATAAGGAAAGGATGAGTCCCAGCAACTAATTCAGGAAATACTAAAAATCTCACTTTTCAGTCTTTAAGCAGTTGAGAGAAAAAGTTACCTTCCTTGCAGAAATACTCTTTGTATTAAGCAAAATCTAAAGCACTAGGTTTATGTCCATAACCCAGGACTCCGTTCCATGACTGTCCTGGCAAAAATACAAGGAATTATTGTAGCCATTACCACTTAAAAGAATTAATCTTGTTGGTAACTGCTAGTCTAAAGATATGTAAATCCTTTCAGTTTTAGGTCAGTCTACTCATATAACAAAGATAAGAGTGACTTGCAAAACACCTAATCAGAAACTACAGAGACCACTGACTTTGCAAGCTTTAGACATTTTGAAACCCAGAGAACTAGTTGAGTCTTGTTTTAGCATGTATTTCAAGACCATTGGCTAAAGTGCCCTTTAGCTGAACATTTCTCGCTACATGCTAAAATGGTTACGTAACCAATACGCAAATGTGTAACCTATTGGCTCTTTAGGACTGCTCTGAGTAGTGATAAGGTTTTGGATATAATGGCTGCTACTTTTCTTTCTGGTGTGCTGACTTTATTCCAGCATTCAGATTTGTGCAATTCTGTAATAAACAATTTCTCGTCGGTGTGCTAAATTTGGCTGGTTTACATACATACCGGGTAAAGAACCCTGGTTTAGGGACAACATCGTGATCTTTTACTACTTTTGCTCACGCTGTGGGAGTTAAAGCTCTAAAGAGCATCAGGGACAGAGAAATTTTAGTAATTTACAAAAGTTGCTAGTCCTCGAATGGGAGTTACATGTCATATACCTAGATCTTGCAGAGTGCTCATTTACTGTGCTTCAGTAAGTAAGTGCCAGAATTAGCTAACTCCATGCTAATTTTTCTTTCTTTTTCTAACCAGAGGTACCCATCAAGGGAAGTTATTTTCTACTTATCCTCATGAGCAAGCTGGTAACTTTGTGATTCAAAGTACCTTAGTCCTGATAATATAAAATATGACAATAACAAGACTATGTTTGAGGCACAATGAAGAATCTGTTGAGATCAGGGAAGTGTTTTCACCAGCTCTAAATCAGCTGCCAAACTGTCAAATCACAATCTCTGTAAAATTTTGGTTTGGTAACAACCTTCACTTGAGAAACTGAAATAGGAGGTCTCAGACCAATGATAATGTGTTGCTCTTGCCTGGGTGTTCCTGTTTTGACTTTGTGAAGCAACTAGATTACCTAGGATATACCCAAGTCCTCTTTGAGTAAGCCCTCAGAAAAGATTCAGTCAACTTTGATCTTGGTGTTATACCTCTAGTCCTCAGAAACATTTTCACATTACTCCTGCAAGCATTTAAACAAATACACTAAATAAAGCATTTAAGCATATGCCTCTTAAGCAAGGCAAATCATGTCAAAGGCACTTGAAATTGTATTTGGCTCTGTTGAACAAGGATCAAGAATGCAATGTTCAATCAGGAATCTGCAGTCCTTCTTCATCTTGCTCTCAGCAATGAAACACATTTCATAGTCAGAGACTGGATGATCTTCCTGTCCAACAGTCAATGACCTTCTAAAGCTAGTGGAGGTATTGTCAAAACCTCTGACTGGTGTCAGCTAACAACTAATCTTTGCCATAATAAATACCATTGAAATTGTGTTTTCACAAACTGCTGATAGCTGTTCCAAGATTACCTGTTCATGTTTTATTTAAAAGCAAACCAAATATTTGCATGAAACTTAAATGAAATTGAAATATTAGTTCAGTTCACCCACTGGCAGACTTAATTTATGCCAGTTCAGTGTGCTGGTTATTTTCCTCCCTGGCTCATTTAAAGAACTTCAAAACACGAAGAACAAGTGCTGACTCTTGGAGGCATAGTTCCTTGTGTTGTTGATGGAAATATGCAGTAAGCGTTGACCTTAGAATATCTGAGGGTAAAGTAAAATACTTCCAGCTTGAGGTTACTCCTCAGAAAAAAGCTGAGCATGTGAGAGTCCAAAACCTGTAATAAACCCTTGAATTTTTATCCTAATAGATAATAAATCTGATGCATTTACTACACTCCTAGAGGAACAGAAATAAAAACATTGTCAGAATTCTTCACTGTACTCAAACCCAACTGGCTTACAAGTTCAGCTGTCCAATCCTTCAATATTTTCCCAGCTACTAATCATTATTCTCCACTCCCTTCATTATTTCTTCCCTGAAGTTTGGTGACAAGATAGGGGCAGGTGAGCAGCCTGTTTCCCTTGCTCTGCCCAAGAACCGGCCATTTCTTTTGTCCACAGTTTTAGTAACTGCTTACAGGTCCCTATGAAGGCCACTGCAGGATGGAGTGGTTTCACCTTGGCCTGAAACCATCATCTTCAGCAAAAAAATAAAAACTACCAAAGAGCGTTCTTCTCCAGAAGCCGGGTACAGAAGATATCCCAGTATCTACAACAGCCTGAAATAGTGATCATGAATTTTCATAATCTGCCCAAATAAGATTGTGCCTCATCAGATTAAACACCCACAAGTGCTCTCATTGAGTTTTACAGTAGTGGTGATTAAATTGTCTGCTAGGAAAACAGACACTGTTGTACGTATCTTGCCAAGCACAAGAGAAATTACTGCAAAAAGAGCATCCATTTTATGAGTATCACTCAATTTCTGAGAAGGCTATACAAAACACTTAAAAATTAAAACTGTACATGTCAATAGCCCATTCACAACAACTTCCCTTTCATAAAGAAAATACCATTGGATCAGGAACAACCATAGCTGGGGCCTTGTGAGGCCTAATGGAAGACCACGGAAGTCAAAGGTCATTTGACCCTGAAATCCTTCATATAAGAGCCTGCCTCTTTGCCTGACAGTCTTATTTGAAGCACTTGTTTGCTGCTGAACCAGAAGACACAGCCGCATGATTAAACCATATAATGTCACTTATCTTCCTTTGCTACTGCTAAAGTGAATTGAAGTATTTCTTAATTTCCTTCCATCAGACAAGAAAAAAAAAAGAGTCTCTGCACTGAGGCTGTGAACTGTGGGCTTTATTTGGCCATTAGTACTTAACTGAGGCTCAGTGTTACTTTTGTATGGCATTAAGGAGATTATTTAATAGTGCTATAAGCCTGAAGTATAGCATTAGAATAGATTTGAAACATCCAAGACCTTTTTTTTTTTTTCTGAATAAAAACATGATTGTTTATTGAGAACATCATCATTTTGTAACCAGTGGCCTACTGTTTATCCTATGTATTTCATCAGAACAATGTTAAGCCGTTTTTTTTTCTGTTTCAATAGTGTTGAAGGAATATGAAGTTGCATTTCTCAGATTTGCACACAAAGAGCTGGAAAACAGAAATATGCTTTTAAAATAATGAATTGCAGCCATTTGGATTTAAACAGTTAGACCTTCATGATTAAATAAACCAGATCTGGGAGAAACAACGATCATTATTGAGCACAAAATATTTTCCCTCTCCCCTGAAAGTTTACATCTCTTTATCCTCCTCATAGTGACAATAAAGGTAGTGGGAAGAAAAAATGCTTCCAAAAAATGAATATAATGTTTATTTTTTTCCCCATGCACACTACACCTGAAATATTGTTAGTTCTCTGAAGACTGATTTGAAGTATTCTCCATTTTAGTATCACTACATGGTAGCACCCTGCAGACTTCTTCTCACTGAAGGAAAATGTGATCCTAAACCATGACTTAAAGAGATTATTATAACACAATTTAGTTCAATTGTGTTAATCTAGGATGGCTTGCATTTTTACCTGTGCTTAAGATGTATGTAACTTTAAAAATTCAGAGAGACAGTAAAAACATTTTGAGATTGAAAAAAGGAGGGGAAAAGCTGGGTAGCTGAGAGATCAGGTCTATGTTTCTGTTTTAACTTGAGGAAGCCAGGTAGAAAGGGGACTCTAAAAATGTACCCATCATATGATAGCTGAAAATTGTTTGGGTGGAAATCTTAAGAAAAATAAAACCAGTTGTATCATCTCTAAATGAATGCAGAAGTACACAAGTAGGGGAAGCACATGGAAGCAGACTTTAACGATATTTGTAATTATAGCCATGTCCAACATGACAAGGATAAATAACTCTGTTACTCATTGCAAAATCAAAATGTCTTAGCCTTCTTGTAGAGATATAAAATTCTGTTCAGAAGATGTGTGTTGCTGATTACTGACCTGAAACACACTCCATGTGTCAGAAGACATTTGCACTCTTTCATAAAGACAGAATGGTATGAACCCTGTCTGCATGATTCCTGTTGAAGCCTCCTTATGTAGAAGAAGAATTCAAAGCTGTCTTTTCCAAAGCTGAGGCATTCATGAGATACTCTCGATTTCTATTACTGTTCTGTTTTGTACAGTATGAATAGGGATTAGCAATGAGCCCAGAGCTCTGCAACCCCAACTACTAGCCACAAGGTCTTGGGCATTCTTCTGGATGAATGCAAGCCATGTATCTGGACACCTTCAACGCAGCAGAGATCCAAATTTGTGGCTTCCATCATCCTGTTTGCATGCAATGACTACAGCTGGAAAAGGAGGCAGCGGGGAGGGGACATTTGGTTTTAGGAGATTATCTCTAATGAGTCAAACAGAGACTGCCTAATTATTGATCAGATTGTGAACTATGCTTATTATCAGAGAAGTCACATGATAAGCGCAGTTTATCCCATCTCTCTCAGTATTTTATTTAGAAAGTTCCAGCAAAGCTAAGCCTCCCACCCCAAGACCAGGAACATGTCAGCCTCAGATCTTCCCAGAGAACTATGTCAATTCTACCAGTTTCTTCTCCTCTCTGTACCTCATCAACTCCCTGTTTCCTAGGAGCAAGACTGTGTTCTTCAGTATTTTGGATTCTTGTAAGCATATCAGCAGAAGGCAGAATGCACAATAGAAGATTTCCCTCACCTAGGTCTTGTTAATCAGTATTTTAATGATGATGTGGAAAATCCCTGTAGAGAAGAATGCTCCCAACTGATAAATGCCAGAAAGTTTTCCTGAATACCTTTCCTTATTCAAAGATGCTTATTATTCTCTTGACATTTGTGATACCACTTCTCTAGAAGCCTAGTTTACTGCTAGCACAAGATATTTTGGTACCCTTGGGATACTCTGAGGAGTGTGCCTCTGGGAGATAGATAGTGTCCCAGTGCCCAGGTTTGTAGATTCACTGCGCTGCTGTGTGAAGAGTGTCTTGCTAGCAATTAAAAGTGTTCACAACATCCAGAATATAGTTATAGAGACTTAAGTGAAAAAGCAAAGGAAAAAGCACTTTTAATCCCCTTGCAGCTGAATTAAATCAGAAGTGGTCACCCTCTCTTGCCGGTAGACTAACTTGTAATTTTTCCTAACACACAGTTTGTTGAGGAAACTCTGTTTGACTCACTATGAAGACAGTCCTCCCTATAGAACATTTTGGCTTTTGCAGCCAGTCTTGCCTACTGGAGGCTTTTAGAGACTAAGGTGAGTTGAGACAGACTAAGTCCTTCTTCCCGAAGCTTGGTCACTTCTTCCCATTCATGAATCAGCTGTTCCTCTCAACTGAAATGGTTCAAATCTGTTCACAAAGTGAATATTTGTTTGTAATTGAAGTGTCCCTTTCTGCATTTTTTTGCTTAATTAACAACACTTTTATCTCAGCAAGTTAAAAACCCTCCTTTTGGTAACTCACTCTATATGTTCCCTTATGAAATGTCTTCTCTGCTAAGCCCTTTACAAACCACTCCGTGATAACAACAGATTTGGAGTGAACCTCACCAACACCTTCCATTTAAACATGCTATATGCATCAAATCCTCCAATGCTCTTTTATTTCTTGAGATCCACACTTTACTTTCCTTTATGGAGAGCTCATTCCTTCAGAAAAGGTGGTAAAATACTAGTTATGAAGGACTTTAATGGTAACTTTCCGAAGAGTTCAAATTCAGAGAATCAAGCATTCATCAGTATTAAAATGCAACTCTATTTGGCATCTTTCATTCTTACCTCTTGTCACCTGTGCACAACCACATGGGCTTTCATCACTTGGTTCTATGTTATTTTTTTTCCCATGAAAGATCAGAATGTCAGGTTAAATCAAATATATCATGTTTCTTTGGATATAAGACAATTTTAGCTGTAAGAGGATCAGTGCATTTATCTTGAAAAATAACATCTTTAATGCCCTGTGGGTCACAGCTATTTTGGGTTCTTTTCGCCATATCCCCCACACCCCAGTTTTGAACAGGAACAGACTTTACAGTGCACTGAGTAATTATGATGAGGCAGAGGATTACTAAAGTGGTGATTTGAAATATTCCAGCATGCCCTTTATGAAGCTCGGCAGTATGCCAGGGATCTATATATTCTCACAGCTGCTGTTCAGCACTTTGTGACCTACGAGGTGCACTTAAGAATTTCGGTGTAGGTAATTTGAAAATGGAAATCAGAGATTACAATGAAGAATAGGTATTTCCAGTCCACAAATTCTGGAGGATTTTTTACCTACTTAGGGCCACTTTCCTCAGACATAACGATAGAACTGTGTTTGATATGGGTGCAGGGAACAGACATTACATCAAAGCTGAATTGAAGGAGAGTAAAAGTCCATAAATAGTATAAGGCATGTAGGGCAAGAAAAAAGTTTTGAATCTCCCAATAAAAAGATATTGGCATTTTCAGTACAGTGGGACATTTTGGGAGGAAAACGATTTAATGAGGAACCTGATTTCCTATTCTTCATTACAAAAGGTTCAGAAGAAATATCTGCCCAGCTACAGGTTATGTCTCATTTAATATGCCTGTAGATCTACCACTTCATGGCTGACCCACTAAGAAAAACAATAAGAAAAAAAATGGAGCAGAGCAATCAAGTTTTACGAAGTTAAACTCTTCTTCACCACTTCTCTTCCCTACTCCCTCTGTTCCCTGATAACAGCAAAAATCTTTATATTCCCACAGCAGCTGCTCAGGACATTGTGTCCTATTAGAAGTTTTGGTATAGATAATTTGAAAATAGAAATTAGAGATTACGATGAAGAATAGATACTCTCAGTCCATAAATTCTAGAGGGTTTTTTATATTCCCCTTCTTAAAATCTACTTATGTGCCATTTTTCCTAGACATAACGATAAAACTGAGTTCCATATAGTTGCAGACCCTGTATCAGTGAAAACCACCCTCCCTCTTGGGCTGGGAAGAACATGGCAGGCAGCAGGAAGGTCTGAACAGAAGCATTATTTCTCCAGCATGATCCTTATGATAAGTAGTCACGAACGCTACAACTCTGAAGTTTCCACAATGAAGAGCTGTTTTGTTCCCAGCCTCCTCGGTTTTCCCTTTTATCATGTGAAACTGATGACAATTATGAATGGCTTGTTTTCACTGAGGGCCATGTCACTCTGCGAACAAAGAGCAAAGCAAAGCCCTCTGCAAAGACAACACATCATCTTCCCTTCTTCCCTTTGGTGGCTACATAGCCTGCTCAAGGCAAGCACCACACTTCAAAACGTGACAGTCACATGAGAGAGGAAGCTGTAGCTTCGCAGCTGTGAAAATCTGCAGGTCACATACTGCTGCCAAAAGGAACCAGGAACATATTAGGCAGGATACAGAGAAGAAGGAGAAATGTACTCCCTTGGACCAGAGTCAACTGTGTAGGGCTCACTGAAGCTCCGTGGCCTGACTGCAAACCTACAAGCGAGGGACTCTTCTAAAGACACAGTAGGCACAGAAGAGTAAGTTGGAAATGCCTTTTGATTCTGTTCTGACTCAATCAGTGGGAGTTTTCTTTATTCACAAGGCAAACTGCAAGTCACACCTGATCTGTATTCAAAAGGCATTTGGTCTTTTGAGGGAGCTCCCTATGGGAGAAGATCAACACACACCATTTCAAAGCTGTAGCCAGAGAGAGGTCCCACCACAGCTTTTTTACAACTGAATCCAGTTCCTCCAGGTGTCGAGAGCAGAGAAGGCTTTGATACCAAGTTCCTTACAGAACATCATCAAGTGTGCTGTTGGCATGATTGGGGAAATCATGATACAAAACATTTATATATTTCTAAATTAAAATAATGCTATTTACTACGTATACATAATTCAAAGCACTCTAGAATGGAGGAAAAACAGGATTTTCTGTTTCCTCTGTAACTCAATAAAATTATACTGCCCAGGCTTGGCTAAAGAGATTTTAAAATGCTGATGTTCAAATGCAAATTTTGGTGATTACCATCTTGGCTGAGTTCATACCCACAGATTTTCAAATGTTCTTTCTCTTTCCAAATGTAACCTTAAACCTCAGCTCACAGCCACAACCTAGAGCTACAGTGAATTCAGCTATTCCAGACAATAATTATATAGAATCAGCTGCCAATCATAGAATTATACAGAATCAACTGCCAATGGAAAAGGAGAGGAGCAGAGCATAGAGGAGAGGAGGAAAAAAAAAAAAAAAGGAGCAAAAATAGGAAAAACGGGAAAAGTGTTCTACAAAAAGGTTTTATTGCCATTAGACCTTTCAAGAATTCCTTGGTTTTACTAACTTCCAAGCATTTCTAAGATGCTTGTGTCAGTGAATGCCATAACATTAATTATCCTCCAGATCTTAGATTTACAACTTCAGTTTTAAGAGATTTATGCATAGAGTTCTGACCCTTGAGTATTCCAAACAGGCTCTACTAAAAGTTTGATTTAAAATAAGAGCATGCAATACACTCTAAGTACACACTCAGTCCTATTCAAATTATAGTGTTTGTTTCAATGCATTGTGGATGAGTCTTTCTTCCATGTTCTGTTACTTCTGTTCATCTTTCATGGGTATACCTGATTAAACTTTAAGTCATTTACGGACAGTGCTTGTGTTCTCTTTCTTATGTTGGATACATTTCATATATGAATTTAATTCTAGCTCAGAGAGCAAAGGAATGCATGCACTTCAGAGTTATTGCCTAGTGTTTTCCACACTCTAAAAGCTTCTATTATCACTTATATTTATTAACTGTTTTTAGAAGGAAGAAGTGAATGTTTCTCCATTGTGTGTTTTCTCACTTGCAAGAATCATAAAAATCTTTGATTTATCGCTCTTTGGAAGAGCATCTTTCCACTTTATGAGCTTTGCGCTGAACTGTTCCTTTAGTTGAGAAGAAAAGGACAGAATATATTAATAAAGAGCCGACAAAGTGCAGATACTTCTTGCTCTTTTCTTAATCCAAAAAACAATCAGCATATGAATGCCACTAACAGCTAAGTCAGTACATCATAAAGGTCAAAATGTTCCAAAGAGCTCAAGTCAAAGCTGAGGTTTCAGTAATGTACACAGGAGGCTAATTTTCAAACGCAGGCATTCAGAGAGATAAATACCAGCGGATAAACTAGCAGGGACTGATTCCTAGCACCCTGATCTGTGTGAGCAACCCTCCTGCCTGCCAGGCAGCTGGAAAAGCAGCGGGGTGCATCCGCTCCTTGGGAAAGACATTTTGCCTACAAGATCGCTGGGGTGTTCGGACAGCACGATGGCGTGTCCAGCTGAGCATGACGGCATGTCCAGATGCTCTTTGCATGGCAGCTCCTGGTCCAGCCCCCGGGAGCCACCCAGAGTGGGGTGCATGGCACAAGTCCCTCTCTTCACAGGAGTTGCTGAGTCTGTACCAGGACATCTGAACTGGATGGAGAGTTTTGGAAAATGCTGAGGGCCTTTCTGGTCACACTAATATCACAAGGTATTCTTCTACCATGTCTAGCATGGGAAGAGCTGGTAGACTGAAGAGGCTGAAGCTGTAGGAACTGAAGATTTTGATAGTTTAGCACACAAATCTTATCATTGCTATATCTTTTTTATCTTTTAGATCACACTGTGGAGGAAAAACAAACAAACAAACAAAAAACATCTTTACTCCATGAGCTTAAGTAGTTCCCCCAGTAACAGCTTGTATACGTTACTTCAAGTGGAACATTCATGCCACTGGCATCAGTTATTCATTACTCACATGCCCTGTGGTAGTGCATCAGGGAATCTGAGCCACCATTGACTGACCATGCTTGGCTTCATCCAAACATGACTGCAATCCCAGTGCCTGCCCTGACAAGCTTTTCCCATTGATTTCAGTGATCTTTGCAGCAGATCCTCAGGGTTCTCTTGTGCTAAAGTAGGATTTTACTAGTGCAAGGCAAGGTCATGATTAAACAAAACGACTGGAGAGACTAACAGGAATAAGGGTTCAGTCAGTTTGAACATTAGAGCCCCACCATGCGTTCCAAAGGGCTGTTCTGCACAATTTTGATCATTGCTTTGTAGACAGTTACTATTGACTGCTGCAGCAGTGGCAAACTGACCCTGTCAAAACCAGGGCTGGTACCACAAGGTACTAAACACTCTGCAGACACAAAGGACTGTTCCACGCTACTGATTTGCAATCTACACACAGGAGAGTCACACAGCCTGAGAAAGCTTTCCATGAGGCAGCTAAAATGCTCAAGGTTTTAATACTGATCCTGGATGGAGGCCATGGTAATCAGCAAATCAGCCAGGAGAGACTGACTTGTAACAATTCATCCTCACTGATCAACCTTGAGGGAACAGGTCAAATTACTGTAGTTTTGGTTGGTTGGTTGGTTTGGTTTGCTTTTTGGTTTTTTGCTTGTTTGTTTGGGGGTTTTTGTGTTTTTATTTGGTTTTGGTAAGCTTTGTTTTTTAAAAGTCATGATCCATGTGATTGTTTGCAAACAATAAGAGTTAGTAAAAAAAATCATGTGGAGGTAGCACAGATTTTACCTGCTCTAAAGGATGGGTGTTTAGTTCACTCAAAGGAGAAAAAGAATGAGACCGTGATTAGGAACCCTCAGTCAGTCAAATAAAAGTAGAAAGTCCCTGGTCCTTGTAATAGTGAAAGCTGGAGTTGTTAAGTCAGAGACCACGTATGTTGAATTCAAGAAATAAAGCTGCAGTCAGAGAAGTAGATTAAAAAGGGAGCTAATCAATGCAAAGAGACACAATTAGAAAATGTTACTAATGTGACATTTTTCCAAACAGAATTTCAATAAAACATTAAAGGAATTAAAGCCCTAAGCCCAACACTTTGCTGAAAAGAACCAGCTTTAAAGTAATGTTTTAAGATAAAAGAACACATCAGGTAGGAAAAGCCGGGTTGGGGAAAGCTTGAGAAAGGTTATAAAATTAAAAGCCAGAATCGAAAGAATAACCCAGGAGAGCGCTTCAAATGGCCTTCTCTGGATTTTGAAGGAATCCTTCTGCTCCAAGCCACAGCCCTCTAACTCTGTGGGGAATTGGCAGATATTCATAGGTGTGTCAGCATTGTACCCAAAGCAGAGACCTGTGTCCCCTAGAAGGTATAAATGTGCTAATCAAGGTAAAATTAATAGTAGCTTGCCTTAAAACTGAATATAGGTGCTCTAAAATGATATAACAATAGCATGTAAGTTTTTTGTAGTACTGTTGGCCAAGCACAATTTTAGACAAGGATGTGAGCTGTGTAATTATCCGAAAGGTGAAGCTGCATGAAATTGCATGTAGGAAGCATGCAAGCCTTGAAAGAAAGGGCAAAATAGGCACAAGAGCATGCAAAGAGGCAGGACATGCTCCCAAATACAGAAGAAGGATGAGCATCAAGACAAAATAAATCAAGCAACACAGTAGGCAGAAAGGATACTCCCTGCTGTTTTTAGAAAGAGAGGGTAACAGTGTAAAACCTGACATGAGCAAGGAGAACCTGAGGGGAAAAAAACCAAACCAAACCAAACCAAACCAAACCAAACCAAACCAAACCAAACCAAAGCAAAAAACCAAAACAAAACAGAACAAAACAAAACAAACAGTTTGGTTTTGATTTTTCACTGCAGATTCCTCCAGCCTGCTTACCATGGCTTCAGGACAAAAACCATGAGGGACTCCAGCTAGAGGAACTCACATTATGGCATCTGTTCCATGGTGCTATATACACACAGCTAATTTAGGGTGTGATTCTTTAGGACTAATAACTATGTATAAGTACAGGTATCGAGTCATGTTGTGTGACAACTGCCCGTCAGCACCAAGTGCATTGTTAATGAAATAATCCAATACAGTTTAAAACTGTCCAGATTTGTCAGTGTTTTAAACACACTTACAAAAACAATCACTAATTCCCAAGTAATCACAGGATCACAGAATGTTAGGGAATGGAAGGGACCTCGAAAGATCATCAAGTCCAATCCCCCCGCCATAGCAGGAACACCTAGATGAGGTTACACAAGAAGGCGTCCAGGTGGGTTTTGAATGTCTCCAGAGAAGGAGACTCCACAACCTCCCTGGGCAGCCTGTTCCAGTGTTCCGTCACCCTCACTGTGAAGAAGTTTCTTCTCATATTTAAGTGGAACCTCCTGTGTTCCAGTTTGTACCCACTGCCCCTTGTCCTATCATTGGTTGTCACCGAGAAGAGCTGTGGATATATACATATAATCTGTTGCAAAAGTATGCATAGGAACAAGTATTTTAGAGCTGGTATAGGATCTCCCAAGAAAGGAACGAAGTCTCTACCGACTTATAGAAAAAACAGAAAATTCTGATTTTAAGCCAGACAGGATGAAAAGGGTAACACTCTACTGCTATTAGGACATTAGCAGTAATTTGTTTTGTATGGAAAAACATGACTTAATTTAAAAATCACTTCAAATCATGATTCTTTTATTACATGTCAATTGATTTGATTTGATTCTTTCACAAGAGAAAGCTTTCAAGCTATTTTACAGAAAGAAAAACAGGTATTGATTTAAAGAGCGAGAAATTCTCTTGCTCTTTAATAAATAAAAATGTTTTTATTCCTGCTGCTGAGACCAAACTGACATTGATTTTTGCTTACAAAAAAATTAAAGCATAAAGAGCTGTATGAAAAGGAGAGGATTACTGACATCCGAAGTGAAATGCGAAAATGAGGAGAGAGTTTCTCAAAAGCTTGGGAAATGAGGCAAATGACAAGTGGAATATGAAGCAGAATTTGTGCAGGTGTCTATAGCTGAAGTGTTTAAAGAAATTTTTCATAGGTTAAGCACAGCTGGCAAAGGGGCATAGCAAACCTCCAACAATGGCCATAGCTATAAAAGGATCCTTCTTCTCCAGGGTCAGCAGCTCCTCCCGTGGCCAGGAGGCCCACCATCATGGCAAACCCCTCCACATGGACCTACAAACACAGAGGAATGGTCTTGAAATGTGTATGACAGGTAAAACTGATGTGAGCTTGCCGTCATTTATGTCTTACCTTCCTTTAAGGATCATAGTGCTGTCTTGGGTTTTGGACTGCAAACAAGGATTAGATGAGTCCTTAATGAAATGGACCACGGAGTTGGGAATGCACCTGCCACTAATTAGAAAAGGTTTGGCTTCCAGGTAGTGCCAGATTCCCCCACGTAGCTTCTCTGATCAATCACGTGCAAAAGGAGACTCAGTGTCATCCCACTAGATCTTGACGCTGCTCCCTGCTTTTCCTCTAATGCCTAAAACTACACAAGCACACATCCATGTGTTATGTTATAGAATTATACAGAACTGTTGATTTAGAATGATCCATGAAAGCAAAGAAACCAGACGCAAGCCTCATAAGGCTACAAATACTGTTAAAATTGAACAAGAAAGTTGCAGCTTCCAGGTACATGTTTTCTTATAATTTGACATCCAGGAAAGAACAGTGAGACTGCAGGTAAGTGTTTGTTTAAAGAAGGCTTATGCCAGCCTTTCTGCAATAAACTCACTTGCATATTCCTTCCCACTGGCCAGAAATGGAAAAACAAAACAAAACAAACACAAAACAAATGAAACCCACAAACAAAAGAACCCCCCAAACAAAACCAACCAACAAAACAAACAAACAAAAGATTCTGGCAATAGGGTTTGAAATAAGGATGGATGCAATTTTCAGAAACTGAGGCTTCAGGATGTTAGCCTTAACACTCTCACTCACATTTAAGCCGTTGTGAAGTACTGTGAAATTCAGTTGCCAATAGAAGTTTAGAGAGTACTCTGAGTTGGATTTGGTCATCTTTCACATTACAGCTAGGTCAGAGGCTTTTTCAGTTCTGAAAAGTCCAACACTGGTTTCTCATTGATCTTCTGAACTCTTTTCTGTTGCCAGCTTTGGTTCCAGCTTACATTATATGACCCAAGCATACCGTGACTCAGGAAAAAAAAAAAAAGTGACAAAGTTTCACCCTCAGCATCATTTCTCACTTACTTGAAATAGTTAGGACCAGAGGCTTCAAAGTTGTCATGGTGATTTACTGCAGTTCAGGATTTTGCCCTAGCCATAAGGATGAGTTGCGGAAAGTGGATCCGTTATTAAAGGAATCAAATTTTTTGCTGTAAGAACGAAACATTTATGCCAAAGCTCTCTCATTGACTAGGTAGCTACCACATCTGTTTTGTCCCTTATTTCCACAGGAAACCCTTCGCAGGCTTAGGTGATGTCTTTTTCTCCCCATACTGTGCAGAGAAGCAACCCTGAGCCCCCAGCCAACGTCTGACTTTGATGCAGACTGCCATCAGTCCCTCACCAGCTGGAAGGACCACACTGGTGGCACGACAGCATGGTTTTGCCTTACCCAGACAGTCAAATGATAAAGGACAGTCAGCTTTCTATTCATAGCATGTTGAAAAGATAAATAATTTTCTATGATTTTCATTCAATATTAAGGCTGTATGCTTTGTGTTTTGGCTAATGAAAGTACTATAGTTTTAGACAACCTTCTTTTTACAACATATCATCAGCTCCAGAGTAGTTATAGGTACCCAAACTCTGTGAAATAAAAAGCACGTGAATAGAGAGGTATCAATAGAAAATTAAGCCTGTCCTGAGATAATGCAAATAAAATCTGGAGTCATAAGAGCTGGAGAAACAACTTCAAGCAATACAGGAAAGGGACTGAGGTTAAATTATCCTTAGGGGTAGGAGAGTGATACTTAAAATTGGACTTGTAGAACTTAAAAAGTTCTCACAATGTCTACCGAGCTTTCTCCCACTTTGAAATACTAATTGTAGTAACAGTAGAACACATTCTGGGTGAAATATGTTTTCCAGCTCTGTCTCCACTGACTTGAAAGTGAATGGACTCTGAATTCAATGAAAGCAGCTGACTTCAAGTGGAAATTCCCAACATCTTCTTGGTTACATGAAGAGGTGCCACTTGGCTTGCCTATCCATTCAATAGACACAATCAGAAGTATCAAGATCAAGAATAAATTTGTATTTTATATTTCTGCTGTATTTTCTTTGTATATTTGCACCACGCCATGAAAAACAAGCTCTCCTCAGGGAAGGATAAAGGCTAAACAAGGATACAATTCTGTTCTCAGTATGACATCTGATAAAATGCCCAGAGACCAAGTTTTGGGTTTTCAAATGTGTGATTCCAAGGAACCGAAGCATTAAGAATGAATGGGAAAGGAGTTTCCAGCTCCTCAGGAACAGATTGTAAGCCTCTTTCCAATGACAACACTACTTCAGAGGAGTTTTGGTGAATTAAGGAGGAAAAAAAAAAAAAAAAAGGAGGCTTGAGTACATTTCACTCTCAGCTCACAGGGCAACCAGAGCCACCGTGACCTCAAATCCTCCCTTTTGTGTATCACCTTTTCTGAATTGCTCCAATTTCATGCAATCTAACACATTCCTCGGATGCTGGCAAGAATACATCACTTGTTGGGAATTTTTTACTTAGATTACTGAGTACCAGGGCAGGAGAGAAAGAGCTGTCATTATTTTATACTTCTTTGGCCTCTCCTTTGCTTTTTCCCACTCACAGTAATTCTAACTGTAAGCATATTGGAAGAAGCAGTTCCAGAGTACTACAATCTTTTGCTTTCTCCCAAGCCAACCTTTGCTGAAGTAAAGCTCCTTTACTTTCAACAAAAGCCCAGTGGATCATATGCCATCAGGTGAGGCATTTTAGAACCCTTAAAATTTGAAGCTTTATAAACGAGACATATTTCTCTGCAATTGTATAAAATTGTGCCACTTCAGGCAATTTTAACCACATGTAAAAAGTGCTCTTGTCAAATTCCCCCAGGATCTACCACAAATCCTCCAGGGCATTCTCTTTATGAATTTGAGGTGTTGTGGATGTATAGTTTTTAATTAGCTTAATGAAAAATGTGTTCATTATGAGTAAAACTGCTTATATCATGCTCTGGAAGCTAAGCAGTGTGCAGAGCTGAAAAGCAAAGCCTCATCAGAGAAGGTTCTGAGGGCCCCACAAGCTGTATTGCTCACTTTTAAGAGGATGAAAAGCTTGGAAACTCTTTGTTGAAATCAGTGAAATACTGCCCTCTCCTGATTAAATTTGATCCAGAGGTAGCTGCACTTGCAATGAAAGAGAAAAAGAGATCCGAGAAAAGGAAAGACAGACTGAAGAAGTGGCTTGGCAACTGGATGAACCTTCTACAGCAATTCTTCCGTGAGGAACCTCCGTAATTTCTGAGTGGCAAACACTGTGACCCACGTCAAAGCAAGAGATACAGATACCCTGAATAAAAGGAATGTGCCGAGTGTTTTTAAATTTAGGATAATAGTGTGATGAAAAGAAAGGTGGCATGAAATGCAAGCAGTAGGTGGACGGTTTAAAGCAAACAGGAGGCATTTCTCGTGTAATTAAGAAGTGGAACTGCCTGCTGCCCAGTTTTGTGTGTAGGAAGCTTTCCAAATGTTCAAAACCAAGGAATCCAAGCCCCAGAAAGAAAAGCCCATTGGAGAGTTATCAAACATAAAGACACATTCAGGAAGTCTCTGAGCTGCCAACCACTGGGTGGCTGTGCTACAAAAATACCACCATTTGTTTGCCTTTGTCATGAGCCCTGTCCTACGTATTGGCTACTGGCAGCTGTCACCGACTTATTTCTAGTATTGTCAGTGCTCATCTTACTGAAGTATTGCTTCTTTAATTGCAAACAGTGATTTTGCAGAGCTACAAGCAGAAGAAAGTTTCAAAACCAAGGGGCAGCCATACAGAAATTTATGCACCCTGAACTGTTATGGTTAGTTTGACCGTTTCGGTGATCACTTCCTCACAGAGAACTTCACACCAGACTGACACGAAACATTGTTCCAGCTATAAATCATGACACACTCTGGAAATCTGATTGCTTTTCAGACCTGTCGAAAAAAAATGGTCACAGAAGGATCTGAACCTTCACTGAGCATCTGCACAGCTAACAGTCTAGGGGAACTGCTTTACTCTGTCACAAGAGGAGGCCAAATCCTTCTCCCATGACCTGCAACTTCTGCTGCACAGATAAAAAGTGCTCTTGTTCATTCTTTCCTTTTTTTGACTATTTGGGAATCCTGCGGGGGGAACTGAGGAAGTAATCCTTCTGCTCCTGTCCTGGTAAAATCTACCGTTCCATTCAGCTTTTACACATGTTAAAACAGAAATCACTGTACAGGGAAACTGCTGCTTTCTCTGCACCGTGGTGGATGGACATGGATGCCACTTCCATTTCGTCAAAACTTAAAAATTAAAAAAATGGTTCAAAACGTCATAATTTTTTCTAATGCATTGTAAAACACTTCTAGTATGGAACATTTTTACACACTGTCATTTTATGAACAACACAAATTTGTTCCTACTGAAATATTTTCTTTGTATTTTTTAATTACTATTGAATTGTAGAAATACATTTACATAATGAAATCTAAAATTATAAAAATTGTGTCACACTTTAATATCTGTCAAATTCAGTGCAGTTTGTGTAGGATGTTAAAAACAAAGCGATCTACTATCAATGCTCGTATTTCTTAATTGTATGTTATGACTTTATACAGAACTCTTCACATTAAAAAAAAAGGAGGGATTTTTTGGCAAGTAAAATTGTGAGGTTCATGCTACATTTTGTCCTTAGGTAGAATTTTTTGTGTGAGAGCAAAATCCACCTGGCAGAATTTTTAGAGTAGACTTTGTATAAAAGCTTACCTGCAAAGGAGTCAGCCTGAGTGGCATGGTTTGGATCACTTACAGTGACTGCTGCACTGATACGTTAATATAATCTACAAGGAAGAAATACTACCTTGCACTTAGCTACATTTCTTCATTGAGCAGAGACTTAAGAAGGTCATGTATGTCCTGTGAGAATGATTAGTTGCAAAATCATGAAAAAGGTGTTTTGTGGACAAATGTTGTCAGGGAGAAAAAAAAAAATCAGTTTGTTTCTGCTTTTCTGTCTTGATATGACCTCCTATGCCTATAGTCTACACTGGAATATCGAGACATTGAATTATGGAATGTATACATAGAATTCATGCGGCTGTCCGAAATATTCCACAAGATATTCCAGCAGTTGCTGCTAGGGGAGATTGGAAGAAGACTGCGTCAGTGTTTCCTGAGGCCATTCTTCAAATGTATGCCATGCAATTTAACTGGATGTCTTATTCTTGAAGGACATGTCAGCTTGCCAAATTTTCATTTTTGAATTCAGAACTTTCAAAGTTCCGACCACTATTGGATATTTTAAGAAACTTAGGGGCCAAAACTCATCCTCACCAGAGATTCATGGGGCCCAGATAAGATGCTGGCACATATGGTGCTCTGTGGCAGCACTCCTTAAGCCAGAGAGGAACACTGTATAAAAAACAAATACTTGGTCTCTTGACATTTTATCAGCTACCACATTCAGAAGAGAATTGCACTGGCTAAGGGCAGCGTCCTTAATGCATATAGACCTGGATGCTTTAGGTTGTGGCCACTCAGGTCTTGAAGGCTGACCTACAGCCTCTGGGATCCAACCTCCTCCCTGGGCTACCCACTCCAGTGCTTCATGAATCTCACAAGGATTTGGGGTTTGATTCCTTACTGCCAGCCTGAACCTCCTGAGTTTCAGAAGATGCCACCATCTCTCACCCTCTCACCTGGTCGTGCTGGAAAGACCCTGTCCCCATCCCCTTGATGCCCTCCCCACAGGCACCAGGGTGTGCTGTGAGATGCCCCAACACCTTTTCCACTCCATGCTCAACCAGCCTCAGGGGGTCCAATATGCCGGACAGACCGTTCTCTTAAGGAAGTCTACTGCATTCCTGGGGCCAGACTCAAGGATGTCACCAGGAAACTTCCTAGCCTGGTATGGCCCTCAGACTGCTACCCATTACTGGTGTTCCATGGGGGTGGCAATGAAGTTGCAACCTGTAGTCCAAGGGCAATCAAAAGAGACTTCAGGGCCATGAGACAGTTGGTAAGTGAATAAGACTACAGGTTGTTTCCTCCTCTCTCCTTCCAGTAGCAGGCAGTAACACTGGAAGAAACAGACAGATGTAATCTATCAATACACGGCTCTGTGGCTGGTGTCACCACCACAGTTTGGGGCTTTTTGATAATGGAATGGCCTATACAGCACCAGGTTTGCTGTCCTTGGATGAAGTTCACCTTTCTCACACAGGGACGAGGGGCTTTGCACATGAGCTAGCAGGGCTTATCAACAGAGCTTACATAATATAAACTAATCTGACTAAATAATCTAATGTATTAATTATTCACTAAAATAAATTGCATGAAAAAAGTAATGGCCTATAGATTTTCTAAAATCTGAATACCATAATTATGCCTCAGAAAATATTAATGCAAAGACAGAAGACATTTCTTATAAAAAATAAACAAGTACACAAACAGGAATGCAGCCAACCCATGTGTATTTAGCAACCTTTTTCAAAAGGTATTAAGCTTGTATTTTTGTGTTTCAGATAATAAATGTTTGATCAATATTATTTAAATTGTTAGCCAACACTGCCTATGTTTTCCTGTAATCTTACGTGCTTCTTTAACCAATTAGGCAGTCAGTGACATATATTATAATGTCCTTTTTCAGAATTTACATTCTATAGAAAGAATGTTCTCTGAGGTTTGTATGACTAACCTTAAAAAAACATGTTAATCAGAAAATATTATTCAACTATGTTCAATATTTATTTAATTTTATTTAATTATTTATTCGATTATTATCCAAATATTATTCTATTACAGAGAATATATGACAATGTGAGATAAACGCTATAGAAATGTTTGCTGTATACTAAACGTATCGTATTTAGGAGTTTACGGAAACATCAATAAGCTTCTGTTACATTGAAACAGTCATTTACACAGATTAGTCCTGTGCTTTGGTATAACTCTATGTCTTGCTGCTTATGGCCCTTTTAAGCATATAAACTAGCAGAGAAAAATCGACTTCTTTCTCTTTTAAGAATTAACTCTCAATACAGTCAGCAAACACACCGTGTTCCAAGATACAGTGTCTGATTCCCTTTTACTGTCATGCTTGGAGATGGCTGCAAAGCTGAGGAAGTGCAGAACAGGAGACCTGAGGCATCCAGGAGACAGAAAGGAGTCTTTAGCTGTATGTCCAGGTGTGCAGTAACCAGTGGAACGTTATAGGAGCGGAGTTTCAAGAGAACATCTGCTTGGATAAAATGAACATATTCAGACTACCCATGCAGCCTTCCTATGAGTGATACACAAGGACAGAAAGGCTTTAACAATACAGGACACTAATCAAAATATAAAATCACGAGGTGGTAAGAAAGTATTTGTTTACTTATCATTCAGATGCCAGAAAAAACACTGGTTATAAACTTTAATGAACTATGATGTTTGCATTTCTTTTATAGGTAATTTCTCATTACTTACACAAAACAATGTTCAATGTATGCATCCAAAGTCAGATTAAACTCGTTCTTTTATGTGCTTGTACTACACTTTCCTGAAGTTGTCTTCTCTGTCTCTCTGCCTCAGTCAGATAAACACCTTCATCTATTCCTATTAACTAAACAGTACAGTGAGCTTAAAAACTGAATGTGCTGCCTATTAATTAGATTATTTTAGCAAAGGTAACATCTTGTCTGACTGAAAAAGTTGGCAGGTTACTCAGAAAACGGAATATTCACTTGAATTCTTAGTGAAAGTTTGGGCTCACTGTATTTGGAAACCTTTCATGTTTGTTGCTATTAGTGTGGTTGTCTAAATACTGAAAAACAGTTAATTGTGTATCTTGATACCATTGACTACTTTGTTAGTCTTTTGTGTTTTACTTCAAACTCAAGCTTTAAATATCCAGAGATACTTAAGAATCTCAGTTTTTATTGAAAGGAAATGTTTTGAGTCCTTGTGATTGCAGAGGAAAAGCTGAAAAGAAACAAAGAGGAAAAAAGCAGAGAGAGTAAGTAAACAAGTCTTCATGTTTACCCACTTTCTGACTTCATAGCAAAAAAAATTCCAACCTTGACAAACCAAAACCAGTGAGTTTGGTGACCAATTTCCTTGAATTCAATTGCAATTCTGTATTTCCAAAGCAGAGGTTATGTAACAACTCTTCAAAACACGAACACTATTAAAAGGCTATTAAAAGGCTATTTCTATCTTGAAAATATTTTCTTTTCCACAGCAGAAATTTAGGCAAATACATGGATCGTTATTTAAAGTTAGTATGAGAGATACTTAGTCTTGTACGCACTTCTAGGGTCATCGTAAAAATAACTGTAAAGGCAATTACATAAGGACTACGTATCTTAGGTAATTCAGAGACACCTCAGATACCTTAGAGAACTAGGACATGAACTTGACATTGGGATCAACACACAGGGCTGTTTACATTCCCTTGGGTCTGGAGAACATCTCTGGGCAGTGTTACCTGCTCTTTAACTGACTGACTGATTCCTGTGTTCTTCCTCTCTCCAGTATGTTCCATGGCTCCCAGAGAGGAGCATGTGTCTTTGCATGTGTCTGCAAAGCTGTGGACATGTAATAGCTTTGCGTCTGAGGTGGCAGCTTCATTGTTTTGTTTTCTATTTATCTAAGAGAACAACTCCAGACCACAGCCAGGCAAAGAGAAAGGGAGTTCAGACTTAGAAGACCTAGCAGCCAGTTTGCATTAAAGTAATACTTTTTGGCGTACATGACTCTTGTCAGATAAACAAATGGAGACTAAGGACTGGAAATAACAGATTGCCCAATAATTAAAACAAGGTTGAAGGAATTACTCAGTTATTCCAAGCTAATTGCTCAAGTGCCCTTTCCAAGACTTCAGGGAAAATACCTCAGAGCATACTAAGTCATTGGAATAAGTAAGTTTATTTCTGACCATGCAGGGATACAAATCAGAATACACATGCAGCAGAATTCCACTGCGTGGAGACTGGTGAAAAGAATGCAAAGAAGAGATAACACAGTCAGATTTCAAGCACTTTTCTCTTACTTTGAGAGAGGTCTTAACGAAAAAACCCCAAACAACAACAAACAAACAACAACGGCCACCACAAAAACAACAAGCCATGCCAAAACTTGACAGTTGATTACAAGAAAACGAAGCTTTTGCTTAGACTGCAAATTGAGCGTGTATTTGATAAGACTGGGAAAAACTGTGTTGTTTGCATTTATAGCTAAATCATAAGTTATTCATTATAGTGTATGAATACTTTTTTCTTTTAAGGTGCTTTGAGTTTGTCTAGACTTAAGTGAATATTTCAATGCTCTGAGCAGCTCCTCCATTTGGAGTGTGGATTAAATTCTTGTGCATGTACCTTTTGCAAAAGTTTTAGGGAATCTGAAAGTCCAGTAATGAAAAGAAAGCTAGGTGGTGCTGCCAGGATACTGCAACCGAAAGCAGGTATCAGGCTTGTCATTCCAGGTGTAAGGCAGGTCACAGCAGCCCAGCTTCTGGACTCCAGCTGACTGTAACTGTATGACTGTAGTCTCACTCAGAGAAGTGTATACTCCCTCTTAATAGGCACTCTTTCCTAATATTCACTCATTTTCTTCTCCATCCGTATACTCTACATCTTTCATTTTCTTTGTTTAACTTACATTTACTTTTTCTGCCCCATAAACAATATTTTGCTCCAACGATTCTAAAATAAGGGATTACTGGGTCTTCCTATACACACCCAATTGTGAAAAAGGTCAGCCTAAGTTAATCTTGAAACAACTCTGAAGACCAAAATTGTTTCATGTAGCACGCTTTAGTCTTTTGTCTGTTTTACTTCTTTATGAGTTCTCACTTATACACCATGGCTATATTTGACAATAGAAGTAACATAAGAACACCATAGCCAGCCTATTATTTATTGAGTTTGCTTCTGATCTGGCCTAGAAGAAAGCTAGCGCTGAACCTAGTCTTATGTCATTATCCTTCTTATTTATTTTCTCTTAAGATTGTGCCTGTGTGTTTATTGGTTCAGTTTATAAACTCTGCCATTTAGACTTGCCCCAGAGCTAAATTTACTGTCTGGAGCTACAGTGAATCTTGTGTGCTTGTACATGTAATAAAGAAAAATTAGCAAACATTTCCAGATCGTAGTCAAGGAGTATTTAATAGCCATGAAAGTAATGAGGCAATCTGTTAGTGCTCTTCGCCAGTTAATAACAACATTTTGAGAAATCCAGAAACTCAATGAGGCAGCCATATAAAGTGAAACACAAGATGTTTTAATGGCTCATCTGTTGTAAGAGTAAACTTGTAGCTCCTTTCATTTTTTAACCTAAAAAAAGAACAAAAAATTGGCCTGATATGCAACATGACATAATAAAGAAGAATAGTCAGCAGACTTCAGAATAACTAAGAATGTCACTTCACAAATTAGAGAGTTCAGAAAGTCATGAGTTTAAAAATTTTGATTAGAACTTTAAATTGTCATGCATTACACACCTTAACTTGGTTCATATGTTTGTATGCAATTAATGCCAGAATGCTTTCATTTTTAAGCTGCTCGTTTACTCTTACAACATCACATAAGCTTACAGTACATACAAGACCCTGCTTGCTGCAAAAAATCCGCAAGTTAGTATATCCACTGAATATTGTTAAAATGTAAATGAACTTGATCAACATACCAAAAGTACAGTTTATTAGTAAAATATTTCTAAACTACACAGTAGAGGCCACATCGCTTAGAAAAGCCTCCCAGACAGCTGAAGTGTTCTTGAATCATAGAGTGTCACATAAGGTGTTTCACAAGAGGTTAAAAGCAATGACAAAGAAATGGGAAAGCAACTGAATTCTCTCCATAATTGACCTTTTCATGCAGAGAGCGGTAAAGATTCTGTACAAGCTGTTTCTCATCTATGAAGGGAAATTGCACTCCTAACAGGATGTGGACAGGAGGAATAACAGCGTAGTGCAGATCTTGCTGCACTACGTGAATCTGAAAAAAGGTGACACTGTGGCCCTGCTGACGGGTAATGGACCTGACTTTATCCATGTCTGGTTTGGGCTGGCCAAGCCGGGCTGCTCGGTGGCTCTTCTCAACTGCATTATGTGCTCCAGAGCTTCCCCGCACTGAGTTAATACATGTGCAGCAAAAGCACTGGTGATAGAAGGTAAGTTTTCTATTGTGTTTGAGTTACTATTTTTTCCTGCTTTATGCTTTTTATCAAAAATGTAAAATCAGAGCCATTCAAAGCTTCATGTGCTTCATACATACATAAACATATACTGGCTAAAAAAGAGGAGAAAGATACAGTCTTGTTTAAATTTCAAGTGCATAAACACCAAAAATACGTGGAATTAACTAGTATAATAAAAGGATAAATCTGAAACTCTCCAGATACCAGGTAAGGTATCAGCAGAAACAATCAAGCATCAGTAAGCAAACAGCCTGGGGAGATATTTAAGCACCATCTCATTTCCATTCCTATCTATTGACCTATATAGGTAGAAATTCACTGACTAGAGGAAGAGTCATTCTCTTTGTTAGTGGTGATTTCCTTCAGTTCAAAATTTTCACATACGAATTTATGGTTATGGAACTACTTTAAAGTGGTGATCCTGAGCTAGAATTGCTTGGAGCAAAGATTACAGCACGTTGAGCTGTAATTTTGACTCCCTTACTGACATATTAGGTAATACTAAGCAATTTATTTAACTTTTATATTCTTCTTCTTCCATCTTCAGTACGGGTTGGCAATACTTCCGTAATTCCATATGAACCCATGAGGGCTCATTAGCTGGTATGTATACAAAGCTTTAAAACAAATATTATAACATACTGATCAAATGAAATCCTACATATCAGCATCACGAAGTAAGACCAGGAAGTTTTACCTATTATAATCAAAGTCATATGAGAAGTATAGGGAAATTAAACATAATGAACTTTTTTCAGTATCCAATAGGTGGGTTATTTCTGCTGCAGGCTGAGGTAGATTAACTGTACACAGCGGTAGGATATATAAATCCAATGCATGTAATCAGGTCTGTAGTTGTAATTATTTTAATAACAAGCATGCAATTTTTTTTTTTTAGCTTGGCAGACTGTTCAGGATCAATAGAGAAATAATTTATTTTCCATCTGTTGAAAAATAATATTGCTGTCCGGCTGATGAGCACCAGTTCTCCTTTCCAGATGTTCACCCTATACCAGACAAACTAGACAAGGTGCTGGATCACCTTGTTCCTCCTCACCTTAAAGTCATCACTAACACAAGAAACACAGCTATGTATATCTTCACATCAGGAACTACAGGTAAGGATGTGTATTAGCAAAGTACAACTGCTGCTATATGAAAAATAAGGTGGTATAAATTTAGAAACAGGACAGACACACAAAAAGGCAGAACTGTCAAGATAGGGAGGAATTCATTTAGTTAAAAGCATAGTGCACTTTAAATCATTTTGCCTTGGCATAACAAGGGTGTAATTCCAGTTAGTGAACTTTTATATAGATATTCCACGGCAGAACTTCGTTTCTTAAATATAAAACCAACAAAGTCAGTCTCCAACAGCTGCTCAGGTTCTACAGTGACAGAATTTCATGGACTTATACTAAAAAGAAATATGACCAGTACAAGTGCTTGGGCCTTGGGGGAAAACTTTTCCTCTGAGACTGGCCTAGAAAACGAGCAGCTGAGTGGCACAGTGGCTCTTCAGAAGCTTTCCCATTCATCCACCGTGGTGAGGCAACACTGTGCACAGTCAGTTTGCACTCATCTGTGAAGAGTACGGACTTTGTTCCCCAGAAAAAGCAGACAAGAGGATTAAATAGCCTTACAGGCAAAAACACTGAAGAAGCTGAGAGACTAAGGAGATATACTCATGAGGTAAAGACTGAAGGACAGAGCAGACAAAGACTCAGACGGAAAGACAATTCTATCTCTACATTCCAAATATTATTCTAATTGCAGCAAAATTATGAATGCAAGAAGTACATTTACAATTATCTGCTGTTTTCCCTTTGACATGTTTCCCGAAAGCTGCTATCATTGCTCCTCTATGAGCTCTATCTGCCTGCTTAGCATTCACTCAGTGTGGTGTAGTTTCTCAGGATATTATGTATTTCACTCTTCCCTGTACCACATCAGTGCCTCACTTCTTTGCATTAGTGGATGCGTTGAATTAGATACTATTTACCTTCTAGTGAAGTTTCATTAACTTGAAAATGCTGCAACATCGTATTATTTGGTGAGTAACCCTGTTTGGTAACTCAAATATTATGTCTACCAATAGACTATTATAATTTCCTGATTTTTATCACCTTCTTTTGTTTGCAAAACTATATCTAAGATATATTCACAGTTTTTGAAGCTAAGAACAGACACCAATAGTTGCAAAACCAGCATAAGATGACTCGAAGTCTGTGTATTGCTAATACCACTGCATATGTTCTATAGGTTTAAGCAGAAATCATAGTTGTATCGAACACTAGGAGTCTAAAAGGGCATTCACATGGGCATCTGAGAAGTCAGGCTTGATTTTTAGTTTCAGAAGGAATTAATGCATTGTGGAAGCTTTAACTAATCTTCAGAATAAGATCAAACGAATGTGCTTTGGAGCTTTTTGAGTCATATGTTTGAGAAGCACCTACAGAATGATATATACGATATTAAAGGAAAGGAGGAATGACGGAACCTCTCCTTTTGATTCTGATAATGCAAGTTGTTTCTGGAGAGTTAGCAATCAGATGTGTTTTCAGGTATGTCCTCCTTTCCTGTCCTTATACTCTTGCCCAGATGCTGGTTTTTGGTATGGACTGTTTTAAAAGCCATTTCAGTGCTTTGTTTCTTTGAGAACAGCATGGGCAGGCAAGCTGGGCTAAAGCAACTGATAAGGAGCCTGCTGCTGCCTAATAGAAACACAAAATAGATGGTAGTGTATGAAAAGTTTTGAAGCCATGTTTTGTCTTGGAACAGAAAAATAAGAGTAACAGCTTTAAGTCTGGGACGAACAGGCAAGCTAGAAGCAAGTGGACTAGAAGGGATTCAGAACTTGGATGGCACTGGAAAGCTTTATGTGGGACAAACAGGACTCAGGCTGGAAGGAATTTTGGAAAGGATAGAAATAGGGAAATTTGCGAACTCTTGGCCAACACCACTTAGAAGAAACTGTGAAAACAAAATTGGGTGGCAGACATGAGAGGTCTAAGATGAAGTGGTTTTTGGAATGGAAAGGTCTGAAGGAAGTTCAGGGGCATAGAAACAAAAAATTGAGGATGATGATTTGACAAGAAACAGGAAAAGGGGAGTGAGATAGAAACAACAGAGCTGGTTTCCCTTCCACCACTTCTCATTTAGACAAACTGCATGCTACCTTCTCCCTCATCCCAAGCTCTCTTTTTTCAGAAATTATACCACTCACCATCTTGACATAAACAAATAGTTTGACCTATTCCTAACAACTGGAGAAGACAAAGTTTTTAGTTGCTATTCGGAAAAAGAAGCAAAGCTCTATGGTGCGAGTTACATTTAATAGAAAGATCTTATTGTCTTGTTAGAAATAGCTTATAATTTATTTACATAGCTGAATTTATAATTAATTGAATTAAGAGATGGTTTCATCTCCTAGGAGCAACTTGTGTTTTGAAGAAGAAATTTTCTGCAAGCCAGTTTCCGAATGACTGTAGAAAATACAGTGTTACAATGTTTTTGTACATAGGAGAATTCTGTCACTACCTCTGTAACCAGCCCAGTATAAGTTCTTGTTTGCAAACGCAGCTTTAAAATATAGACAATCTTATTTTATAACTCATGTAGATTTGACCATTTCTCAATGGTATAGTACTTCTAATGTTTGGTAGGGTTTTTTTAGTGCATACAAAATTAGGGTCTTATATTTCTCGCGGTTCTACAATAGCAACCAAGTTTATATCAGCAAACGTAGTGGTTACACAGAAACAAGTCTGGCAGGATGGCACAGTTATGCCCACACACTAACAGAAATTACTTTGTAAAGTTAAGTTTGTTAGTTTTTCATCTGAGTGACAGGCAAGTGGCAGGTCAGTAAGGAAAAAGTATAAGCAAAAAAAGCTTTATTGAATGCAATAATCAAACACGAGCGTGAACCGGATTAAATGACCAGCTGCACTGCACTGTTCCAAAGTAGTTACTAAGAAAAGCTACTCTATTCTGTATGTAATGGCTGACAATTAATTTTTCTACGGCTTTGAAACTGCTGAATGAGTTTTGTTTAACTTTTTTTCTGAAGAGGTGTTTCAGAGGCTTGTTTTGTTCCACAGCTGTTTATGCTATGACAAACCTATCTGTATAAAGCCATAGGACTAATAGTGTGGTGCACATCTTGGTTGCCCGCGGGATAACAGTCCTGAGGAACATGGGTGTAAATCATGACCAGATTTAGGACAAAAGTAAGATGTCACCGAACAAAGCAGCAGCAGAAAAGCAAGTCTGAAAATATTTATTACTAATATATTGCAACATATACTTGGAAGTTAGAAAGTTACTGAAGGGAGGTGACAAGAATTACTCCTACCTACCGCAGAAAACATCATGTACAAGCACAGGGTTCAAATGTTCTCCAACAGCATTGGTCAGAGATTGGCACAAGAACTAGCAACAAGGGAATAGCTGAGAAAATCCACCAGCTGGTTTGAACAGAGGCTTATTATTTTGTGGTCCAAATGTAGGAGAATGGTCAAAGACAAAAAGGTATTAGAGGGAACAATCTGGGAAAACCGTTGGCCAGAACTCAAGTCTGTACAAGCATTATGTCAGTAGTCCACAGATTAAAAAACAAAACAAGACAAAACAAAAACAAAGGAAACACCACATAGCCAAAACCAAAACAAATGAACACAAAACAAAACAAACAAACAATAAAACCCAAAACAAAACAAAAAAAAGAAAAAAGCACACACACCCCAAAAAAACCACAAACCCACAAAGGAAAGACTAACTAGGCCAAGCCGGTTGTGTAAATGGCTCTCCTGCAGGAAAAGGCAGGAAGAACTTTCTTTACTTGGCTCGATAACAAGAATTTAACAGAGAAGATATTGATATTTAACTGGCAACTGGTAAGAAGAGGGAAAAACAGAAAGACAGCCTAGCTGAGTTTAGGATACCAACAGAAGAGGATAAGGGTCAACGCAGAGTCCTGTCATGTCAGGTATCTTACCAAAGTATAATACATATAACTTCTAGTGTACAACAGTGCTGGTTTTGGCTGGGGTAGAGTAAATTTTCTTCAAAGTTGCCAGTATGGGGCTATGTTTTGGATGTGTGCTGGAAGGAGTGTAGTGTTGATAATTCAGGGATGTTTTAGTTATTGCCGAGCAGCGCTTACACAAGGTCAAGACCTTTTCTGCTTCTTACCCCACCCCACCAGCGGGCAGGCACAAGATGGGAGGGTATACATCTGGGGCAGCTGACCCCAACTGACCAGAGGGATATTCGAGACCATATAACATTATGCTTAGTACATAACCTCAGATGGAATTTAGCCAGGGGGCCACTGCTCAGAGACTGGCTGGGCATTGGTTGGTTGGTGATGAGCAATTGCTTTTCATTTGCATCGTTTTTATTTCTTGGGTTTCATTTTTTTCCATTTTTGTTATTTTCCTTTTCATTACAAATCATTATTATTGCTGTTGTTATTGTTATCATTATTATACTTTAAATGAGTTTTCTCACTTTTACCCTCCTAATTCTCTCCTCCCCATTCTACTGAGCGGTCATGAGTGAGCACCTGTGTGGTGCTTACTTGCCAGCTTGAGTTAAACCCTGACAAACACACAGGTTCTTCCACAGTGAAAGGAGCCTGTACAGGCTAATAAGCCTGCACTGCTACATTTCAGATAGACTCCTTAGGCTGTGGCATGCCAGAGCACAGCAGTTTTGGTGTTCCCCAGGATGAGAGCTACCTAGATGAGGGATCTGTTGGAGTGTGTCTGTCCTTACCTCCTTTCACAGAGCATGCCTAGGTCTCACACTGAAATCAAGAAATAACATGTATTTGGGAACTAGGAGAAACTCCTGGATTTCTTGACACAGGCAGAAACTCCAGACACTACCCTCTGACCACACATGTCTACAGGAATCTTACCTAACATCCATGTACCTATCGGAATTACATTTGAAACATGGTACCCCATAGAATATAACAAACAAAACATAATTTATGTCAATGAATGTTTTCAAAGGGAACCATACAACTTTTAAAATAAAGATATTTCAAAATTGACAGATGAAACAAGGTACATATAACATTTGTTCCTATGCTTATAATTTCTGAAACTGTTGAGATTTACTCCTAGAGACTCACCAGCTATTTTGAAAACAACAGCAAACAACAAACCAAACCAACCAGCCAACCAACCGACCAAACAAACAAAACCAAAATCCATTATTTTGTCCTGAAGACTATGTGCTGAAGAAGAGACAATATTTGGCACGAAGTAACTCTCCCAGTCAGCCTGCCAACTGGTTAATAATTGGGTTCGATCACATACATGTGATTAAACCATGCTATCCCTTCATGTTTACCATTAAATCTGCAAAAGAAAACAGCTCACTAAGAAGAAGCAGAGAAGACTCTACTCCTGTTTTTAACAAGTGGAGTTTAGTCTGCATTACAGCTGATGTGATTGTGGCAAATAGTTTATCTGCCATAAAATGCAGTTCTGGATCAAATGAAATTGTCTGTTAATCCAGAGTTCACAAAACAGTTCTATGTAAGTATTTTTAAAGGTGAAAAATTTGAAATGCTGATTCTGCTAAAATACTTCAGTGTAATTCTTAGGCAACATTTCATTTTGAAATTACCTTAATATTATTTAGAAATTAAATACATTTTTACAATTTTTAAAGTTTAAAATAACACTGAAATGGAAAAGAAAATGCATTTATTTGGTTTGAAGAAACAGTTCCTGTGGACCTGAAACAATTTTATTTTCTGCTGTCATTCAGCCATGGCAATAACTGAATCAATCAATCCCAACTACATCTCCAAAAAGGAGTAAGAGGTTTTCCATAGGCAGAATCTTGTCTATAGTCCTATATGTAGGGTGCTGAGCAGTCTGGCTCAATGCAGAAAACACGTAAGTAAGCATGTGAGCAGTTTTCCACAATAACGACATAACTACCATTTAACAATATACATTTTGGCTGCAGAATTGATTACCATCTTTTCTGAATTTGTATTTAAGATTAAAAACTTCACCTAATCATATGAAAGGAGCTTCGTGCCATTATGCTACTCTTTCAGGTTCCTTATGCAACATGGCAGATGTGTAAATTTTACTATCAAATATCACTACACGTAGAACCAATCATGGCATAGCATAGTGTTTTCTAAGATACATTTATTTATGCAGAAAAATTCCTTTCTTTAGTTCAGAAAGGAATTTCCATTCTATGGGAAATGGCACTTACTTATAACCTATTTATTTACATTTTCAATATAAAATAATTCTTTTAAACTTAGTAATATACATCTCAGCTATAGAATTTATAAGTGAAAATACGAAGAACTACAAAAAGAAAGTTTTCATTTTATGAAAATCCTTCAAACTCAGACCAACAACAATTTTTTTCTATTTTGTATTTACAAAACAAATACCCTTCTTTGAAGTATTTCAGTCAAAGTGGTAGTTTCTAAAGGAAAATTGTTCTATTAAGAAAATTTTAGATCAGCTCTAGGTAGAAGAGAAGGCTCCAGGGAGACCTTGTTGTGGCCTTTCAGTACTTAAAAGAGGCCTAAACGAAAGATGGGAACAGACTTTTTACTAGGGCCTGTTACAATAGGACAAGGGGCAATGATTTTAAACTAAAGGAAGGGAGATTCAGGCCAGACACGAGGAAGAAATTATTTACAATGAGGGTGGTAAAACACAGGAACAGGTTGCCCAGAGACGTGGTAGATGCCCATCCCTGGAGACATTCAAGGCCAGGCTGGACAGGGCTCTGAGCAACCTGATCCGGTTGAAGGTGTCTCTGCTCATTGCAGAAGGGTTTGAAGGTCTCTTCCAACCCAAACTATTCGATTATTCTATGATTCTACAGTTCTATGATTCTACAACTTTATGATTCTGTTTAGACCCCCTTTTCTCAGCCACAGAACATTTCTTTTTGGTTGCTCACGGAAAGACGAGGTCAGAGTTCACAAAGGGCGCATTGCTCTGGGAAATGGTACCAGACCTGCTGTCTGGAAGGAATTTCTGACAAGGTTTGGCCCAATTAAAATATTTGAATTCTGTGGATCCACAGAAGGAAATCTTAGTTTCTTGAACAACACTAATAAAATAGGAGCTGTGGTCCATGCTTCATCTTCTCAAAGGTAAATGTAATCGAGTAAATCAACCAACTAATTAACCAGCTAACCAAAAAAAGCAGATGAAAGGCAGAAATTATAAAGAGTTTGAAATCGCACAAAGATGAACTTGCTCACTGCAGTTAAGATGTAGCAAAACTTGGTTCATGGAAACAGAAACCTTATTCTTAGCCCCCTTTTTCTCTGCACATATAATGTGAAACTAGAATAACTGTACAGAACAAGTTCATGGAAGCTGAAACTACTACTTAATGTATCTGACTTTTACCCCAGAATATAAAACAAACAAATAAACAAAAAATGTTAATGATATTTTTTTGTTGAAGTTTACTTATCGTCCTGAAAACCTACAGACATTAATTGATGAGGTAAAAATTAGTTTTGATTTGACTGTTGATATGAATCAGGAGATACATGTTCCAGAGCAAACATACACAGATATACTCTATGCTGCATCTTCACTCATTAAAACCAGTGTAATGCTTGATTCTTCGAAATAAGATAAGCAAAACAAAAAAATTCCAAATTCCTTTCAAATAAAGGAGAAAAACATAAAGGTCAAGATATCTGAACTATAAACTTCATGTATATGGCTACTGCTGAAACTCTTATTGGAGATACACATCTTCCATTCACAAAAATGCCTTGACAGTCTCAAAGGTTTTTCCTATTTGTACAGACTTTGTGAATCGTGAACATTATACTACAATGAATTACTGTTCAAATACTACAGATTCAGATGAGTTAATATCAAAAACAGATTAATGGCTTCCAGATGATTTCTGCTTTTAACTGAGTTGCCAAAAATACCTTCCCATGGCCATAATAACAACCCTGCAATGCTTTTGTTCTTGTAGCTATCTTAACTACGATGTGGGCAGAGGATGAAGGCAGAAAAGCCTAAATCAAACTATTGAGCTGTAAGTTCCCGCTTGTATATGGCTGGAGTAATTTTTGAAATGTCTCTAAAATTAATTAGGATTTTTGTCAGAGAATCTTCTTGATTTGCATTCCAGTGAAGTTAAGCATCTACTTAGAAATGGATGGTAGTTTTAAAGTAAAATTGACAATTTGATCAAAAGCACTTTATATAAATTATTTCAATCTGAACATACTCTAAAACAATGGATTTCTTTCTATCGATAAAGGAGATGAATGCTTCATCTGTACATATATACTTCTTGCTGCTTACCATGGTATGAACACTTTCTGACAATTGCTTCTCAGAATACTGTCAGTATATTTCAGGCTCTTCTAAATCTGCCAAAGTGAATAACTCTTCAAAGTGAATAACTCTTCATTAATTCAAAGCAATTTCTATCAGAACATCTGGAAAGTGAGTAAGACAATAATGTTTTTAAGTATGCATGTCAACTTCTTGAATTTGGTTCCTATATCCTTTTGAATTGTTGAAATATGATATCTGGAAACAAGAACTTAAGGATGAAAATGGAAGGTGTAAGAAAGCACCCACAGGTAAGGAAAATTTTATCAATCTATTAACTAACAGATACCTTGATTTAGATTGTGATATTTTGGAGTAGGGATTAACTGTTTGATGAACAGGAGGTTCTTGACATACACTTAGAACTTGAAAATGACACAGGAAAAATATATTATCAATAGATCCAAATAGGGATCTATTGCTAATATACCAAATAACATATCCAAATATTTATAATATACTCAAATATGCAAAAATACAATAATATAAGAACATAATCAATATTCCGGGCTCAGAATATTTTTATTCTCACTTGTGTGTGTATATGCCTGAACAAACCAGATTTCTTAGTGCTACTTTTCTTCCAAATACAATGGACACAGTAATTCCTAGATATGGTGTGTTCTGAGACCAGGTGCTTACAGATGCCTTCTAATTTCCAGATTTAAAGTTCTAAGGAAGAACAGTACCATTTCAAAATCTGGATAATATTGTTCATATTTTTTTACATTTAGTGACCAAACCAGATCTATTCACTACCTAGAGTTGTAAAGAATCTCCAAACTCCTACTTAGAATGAAATACTCCTACTCAGAGAGCTGAAGCTCCAAGACTGAAAACAGAATGGCCTCACAGCTGAGGATATCTTTGAGAAAAATCCTGAAAACTGGCTCTCACAGAAGACGTGGTACTGCATTTTACTAAAGTCATATTAAATATCTGTGTGTCTGTGTGCACACACATGCATCCATGTGTGTCAATATTAACAGTTCTCAGAGAAGGTCTTCAGCTTCACTAGATTTAGTATGTAGGCTTTTAGAAAGTAGGCAGCATTTTGTGTTTATGAAGCTGTAGAAAAAGTTTGTCGTATTACACAGTTTCGTAGATATAATAATGCACTTAGATGAGAAATAATGCGCCTAACATAGCATATTGTTTTCAATAAACTATGCTGCTCATTAAATCAAATGAAACAAATTGCCAGCACAACAATTTTATATCAACTATAAATCATATTTAGCTGTAATATTAGAAGCTTTTGGTTTAATTTTCTGTACATTATAATCACGAACCTCAAACTATATGCATTCTTTGTAAAATATATTTTTAACTTATTTTCTCTAATGAAATAAACAAAATCTCTCCAGTACTTGAGAATGATTATGTAAACAGGCAAAGGCATAATGCTTTGTGCCAGGGGGAGTGATACTTAGAGATGTTAGATGTCATATGACACCAAGGCATGCTAGTGAAAGTATAAAATCAATGGGGACAAAGTCTTTACCAAGCATTATAAAAGGCATAAACTGCTATCAAGTACCTAACATTATATTATCATGTAACGTTAAAAGGAGCACATCAGTTGTAAGCTCTCCACAGCAAAGAATATTTTTATTCTGCTTTGAGAGTCTTTCAGAGGAGTGTAGAACCCTCCATACAGCCTTTTGGCTCATAAAACAAAACTTTTATGCCATTGAGCCATATATCATTTATAATCATTTACAATAATTTCTTGCAAAGTAATTAAAAAGTATTTCATTTCAAAATGAAAACAACCTAGTCTACTGAAAGAAGTTACTACGATAGTACTAAGGAATCACAAAACTAATTTGAAAGCTTGTTTTAGCAGGCATGTAGGCACTATGTGTAATTATATACTATGTGGGTAAGAGTTGAATGTAAGAATGCTATCAGCATATTTGGTCATTTCAGGCACCACAAGATGGTAGCATTTCTGAACATTACTGGTACTTTCTTCTGCAGTGTTTCAACACAGAGAGTTTTACAAAACAGCAGTAGTCTGATTTTTAATCACAAAATGGTTGAAGTTGGAAAGGAGTTACCGAGGTCTTCTGGTCCAACTCCTCCATTCCAGCCAAGGTGACTAGAGGCAGCTGCCTGGATGGTTTTTGAATATCTCCAAGGAGGGAGAATCCACACCTCTCCGGGCAACCTACACCAGTGCTTGGTCACCGTCACAGTAAAAAACTTTTTCCTGGTGTTAAAACTTTATCCTGACGCTCAGGAGGAACTTCCTGTGTTTCAGTTTGTACCTATTGCCTCTTGTCGTGTCACTGGGCACCACAGCCTTGCTCTGTCTTCTTTACAACCTGTCTTCAGGTATTTGTACACAGTGACAAGATCCCCCTGGAGCCTTTTCTTCTGCAGGCTAAGCAGTCCCAGCTCACTCAGCCTCTCCTCATATGAGACATGCTTCAGTCCCATAATGCTCTTCATGTTGTACTGAACTCCCTCCAGTAGTATTTCCACATCTCCTTGTACTGGGGAACCCAGAACTGTACACAGTACTGCAGGTGTGTGGCCTCATCAGTGCTGAGGAGAGGGGAAGGATCACCTCCCTTGACCTGCTGGCAGTGCTCCTCCTAACGCAGACCAGAAAACTGTTGGTTTTTAAAACTGCTTTAATGTAAATATTTTCTAATAATAAGCACAACATTACAGTGCTGCCAGAAGCTCAGAAAAAAAAGTCTGGTCACCTATCTGGCTTTATTCTTACTACAGAGATATATTACCGAACACTGTCTGCCAATTTTTCCCTCCCGTCTTCCTCACCCTTTTCACCTCTACATTCAACTCCTTCCCAACATTCATTCTTCAGGAAAAGTCAAAATGAAGAGCACAAAATAACAATTATATGCTTGGCCACACAATTAACTGAATTAAGAGAATGGTTTCATCTCCTAGGAGCAACTCGTGTTTGGAAGAAGAAATTTTCTGCAAGTCAGTTTTGGAATGACTGTAGAAAATGCGGTGTTACAATGTTTTTGCACATAGGAGAATTCCGTCACTACCTCTGTAACCAGCCCAGTGTAAGTTCTTGTTTGCAAATGCAGCTTCAAAATATAGCAAATCTTATTTTATAACTCATTTAGATTCAACCATTTCTCAATGGTATAGTATGTTTAATGTTTGATAGGTTTCCTTCCCAATTCCTTCCCAACATTCATTCTTCAGNCGCAGACCAGAAAACTGTTGGTTTTTAAAACTGCTTTAATGTAAATATTTTCTAATAATAAGCACAACATTACAGTGCTGCCAGAAGCTCAGAAAAAAAAGTCTGGTCACCTATCTGGCTTTATTCTTACTACAGAGATATATTACCGAACACTGTCTGCCAATTTTTCCCTCCCGTCTTCCTCACCCTTTTCACCTCTACATTCAACTCCTTCCCAACATTCATTCTTCAGGAAAAGTCAAAATGAAGAGCACAAAATAACAATTATATGCTTGGCCACACAATTAACTGAATTAAGAGAATGGTTTCATCTCCTAGGAGCAACTCGTGTTTGGAAGAAGAAATTTTCTGCAAGTCAGTTTTGGAATGACTGTAGAAAATGCGGTGTTACAATGTTTTTGCACATAGGAGAATTCCGTCACTACCTCTGTAACCAGCCCAGTGTAAGTTCTTGTTTGCAAATGCAGCTTCAAAATATAGCAAATCTTATTTTATAACTCATTTAGATTCAACCATTTCTCAATGGTATAGTATGTTTAATGTTTGATAGGTTTCCTTCCCAATTCCTTCCCAACATTCATTCTTCAGAAAAAGTTAAAATGAAGAGCAGAAGATAAAAATTATATGCTTGGCTACACAATTAAAAGTCAGTAGCTTATTCACTTGCACGTATTTACAGGCAGAAAATTACGTCCCACCTCACTTCAGCTAAAAGCGTTTATCCTTAATGTTTTCTAAAAGCCCTAGAAAACAAATGACATCTCTCTCGTTTCCGGCTCAAAATTGTAATATAATCTCTGGTTCAAAGAACAAAAGATATACTAATTTCTTTCCATCAGTGGTAGAAATACCAGTACTTCATTAGCTACCAGTACTTTTTTTTAGCTACCAGTACAAGTGGACTGAAACCAGTTTTGTGAACAAGAGAAGCAATAAGATGCAAAAACAGGTAAATATTCAAATACGAGAAGGAATGAATTGTACCTACACAAAAAGGAAAATAACTAACCAGAAACTTTTTGAAGAGAATGGTTTATTGAGTAGAGTGATCAAATCAAAGGATATGTCTTCTAAAGTAGGTCCCAGCAGTCCAAGGGTGTCCATTCTCCACCAGGCCATGTAAAGCAAGTTCTAACGGCAAACCCATCCAGGTTACCCTGGGCACAGACCACAATGGCCAAGGTAACTTGACCTGCGTGAAAGCTTGTTCTTTCTGCAAGGCTAACATGGTTACATGGCTTCCAGAACAGCTCAGAGCACAGAGAGGAATTCAGCTATGTTTGCATTCGTCCATAAAGATACAACCAAAAATGCTACAAGGTAATTTTTATGATGTGTAGCAGCAATAGCACATATCAGCCACCTAATTCAGCATGCAAGCTGCCTCTGAAAGTGCCTATCTCTTCCTACTGATGATAAAACTCTTAAACTCAAGTGCTTTGTGTTGCACCTAAATTAGATGTCCACAGAACACTAAAGTAAAGTCTTCCTTAAAAGGACTACATTTTCACATGGGTGTGCCTTCATTCTCCCCTGGCCCTGCAAAGTCGGAGCCTGAGCACACACTTGCACAAGCAGCAGAGCAGCAGCACAGAAGGTCATCTCTGGGTGAAGACTTCTCAATGCCTGAACGCTGAACCAAACAGCGCTTTCAAGGTGAGAGAACAAGGCAGCTGAGTACTGTGAAACACTTTCACACACTTGTAGAAACTGCTGTGGTGACTGCGAAATGTTGTTGGAAGCTTTCTAATATTTCCTCAGATGTGCCCTAGGTATTTCCGATAGCTTGTTATGGACTTACTTGTGAACATCATACCGTAACCCCCAAAAAACCATCAGGAGTCATAATGGGCTTTCACAGGTCATCATGTGTCTTCATACAGACACAAGGATTGGTTGCATATGTAGTGCTCGTGAATCATATCTGCTCATGAGATAAATATCAAGAATACTTCATTTACTGTTGAACTTTTTTGGAAGTGAAGATGCACTAGATGACTTCTTGAGGCCCCTCCTCACCCTATGCTTTGTAATTTTTATTCAAAACCAGGAGGATTTTAATCTCAGGACTAAAAGTAATCTCCTCTGTATGCATTAATAAGGTCTAGGTGACCCGCAAAAATTCAAGATCTGTGAAGTTATTGTGGTAAGAACAGAAACAGATGGCAGAGTCAGGTATTTTTCTGTTTGCTTTCATCTGCTTCATGGTTCAAAGCTTTTAGTCATCTCTTCCAGAGCTAACCATTCTCTTGTGTTATTTGTTTCTGCTTAGATATTTTCCATGGTCATATCAGACTTCAGAATCTCGTCTGTTTTGTTGCATTGTTTCTTTTCCATATCACCAAACACTCAGTATTCGAAACAGTATCAGTAGTATTTCTTCATTTATTATTTCAAATTCATGTATGCATAACTTTGCTTTTGTTTTGAAGGAAGACAAGAATTCACTTTTGAAAATTATATTACCTAAGAAATTTACTTTCACAAAAGAATTCCACCAAGGACTGCACAGCAACCTTAAACACATGGTAACACTTGAAACTCACTGTTTGACCCAGAGTCAAACTACCGTTATAAAAATAATTTAAAATACTATATTAAGTATTTTTAGCACAAAAAGCTTTTAAATATATGATTTATTAAGCTATGTCACAGATGGATGTGAAACAACAGAGACCTATCGAATAAGAAGAACCTTAAAGAAACAGAGGAACTAAATATTTCATATGAAGACCAGAAAGTTTCTGGCAATAGGCAAAAAAGTCCTATAAAAACAAAAAAATCCTTAGCATATTAATGATTTCAACAATAAATAGAGAGGGTACTAATTTCTTTGTGCAAAACCTGGAATCCTGTTAGCTGCAAGAGTACTGTGGCTTTTATTTGCTGATTATGCTCCTTTTTTTTTAAGATCTGAAGAAAGTAGGTGATACTTACATGCTTCTGTTGTGCTATAAGCAGAAAGAAAGCACCTCTGGAAAGAAGTTCAGAAAAAAAAAGTGTTTATATATCAATAAATGTGCTACAGCTGTATTTACACAGAAGTGTACGTACATACTACAAATTATTAAGTTTGTATAGTCTTGATGCTGTCTATTAAGCTTACGTATCCATAAAAAGGACAGGAAGAGATATCTATAATTCGTATGCAAGCAAACTATTTGGCAAAGACATGCCTTTTGTCATTTTTGTCAAGAAACTTCTAAGGTTTGTACTTTCGAGACTTAGAGCCTGTAATTGTCACTGATCATTTCTTCCAACGTAACACCTGAGTGCTGATCAGATTCTGCAGTCTGTTCGACACAGCAGCTGAATACATTTCCTACCATCAAGGCTTCTGACCATGTCAAGTTCATGCACATAACAACCCTGGAGCCTCCAGAAAATGCATCTATCTGGGCCAATGTGCATCACCACAGATTCATCACTCTGCTGTTACTGTACATGATTTAACTTGTGCAAGAACCATCCTTACCTATGAATAAATGAGGGGTTTTTTTAGTTGAAATGTAAGTTAAATATTCAAAATACTCCTCAGGAGACCATCTCATGGAGACAATACATAAGAAGGAAGGCATTAAAAAGAAAACTTTCCCACTGCTTCTTTTGGAAGAAATAAAAACACAAGTTTATTGATACCTAGCTGCAAACCTTTGGAGTCTTGACAGCTAAGAAGAACAAGAAGCTGGAAATCTCATACATCCAGAAACCTGGAAAGCTTTTAACCCTGTGCAGATATTAGGCAGTGCAGGAGCTCCAAGTATCAGGCAAGTAGGTAAACAAACTCCCAGAAAGCAGGCTAACACTATTAAAAGTTTGGGACCAACTGAAGAGTTGCATGGCATTCTAATTCAGGTTCTACATGCTGATTTTAAAATATTCCAATGGTTTTATGTGGCATTGCTAATTTTATCTGGCATTGCTAGTATTCTTTTAGTCTTAAAAGCACTTGTTTGTCTGTTTTCTTTGACAGGACCAGATTAAAAATATTGATATGTCAAACAAGTTTGACATCTTCCAACATTTTGTACAAATAGGGGTTTTAATTAAAGGAACATTTATGGAAATCAAATGAGAGGACTCTGTAACTGTTAGTATGTTACACAAAACAGAAGTTAAGAAATTCTTCCAAAATAACTAAGTTAATCTCAGTTTTTGTCTTGACCATTATAATAACAATTGCTATATGAAGTTATGGGCCCCTTTAATAACAGATACTGGTGCTGTCTTTTATATTGCCTGCATCTTGGAGATCATTCATTCCTGCATAAGGTAACAGTTGTAGCTCTTGAAGTAAAAGCACTGAAGAAATCTAGATTATGTTCTAAAATAATCTCCAATGTAGTCTGCATCTTGCTCTAAGACATGCAATATGCTATAGTCCACAACTAAACTTTAAATAATAAATGGAATCACAAGAATTAGCTGTCCAAAACTCTCTACATTAAAAAAAAATAAATTATTTACTTGTACAAAGCAGGTGATATAAAATTTTCACCTATTCTCCTTCTGTATGTATGGTTATTATTTTTACATTCTCTTTTCTTTCTGTTAAGTGAACATCTACACTGACACATCACTACTAGCAATATACACGCATTTTATGTGAACTAAAATATAGAGAATCCTTATACAAAATTCTTTGTACTTCAGGACATAAAAAGAAAGCTAAACCCATAGGATTCATCTACTTACCTCAATAAGAAAATCAGGAAAATAAAATAATAATGAGGAAAAATGTCAATATCAATAAATTAGGATTCTCAGCCACCTCTCCCAAAAGTGAGAAATATATGGTCTTGACAAGGACACAGTAAAAACAGAGTTAGATAATATCAACACAGGTACCACTTCCTTTGTAAAAAACCCTAAACAGTCTATAATTTCCTCCAAGCCTGGGCCTTTTTTTTTTTTAAAAAAAAAAAAAAATAACAACCATAATACGGCAAATGTATTAAAGACTTTCAGAGACAGAGATACTTACGTAGCCTTACAGTGGGGTTTGTGAGAGAACCGAAAGAGATGATATGTGGGATACGGTGCTTCTGAACGTTAGAGACAGCAAATGGACATTTGGAGTCTGTTTATCGAGAGGAGGAATGGAAAAAGGTATTGTGTAGCAATAGATCTTTATATTAATTATTTCCTGCCATCCCTGTCAAATGGCTTTTCTATACATGCAGTAGCAGTATTTAGCAATTTTGACTGACAACACTTTTAAAAATTGTTATGTTTTGTGTTGAAAACAGTTTAAAAGTAACAGAATTCTTGATTGTGAAACCTTTAATAGAGAAGTTTACTAAATGCTTGTTCTTTTACCTAGATTATATTTAGCAATATATTTAGCAATGCCTTTCATATAATTTTTCTGATCTGTTTTTGAAACTGCAAGGTGATGATTCTTGAATTTTTACTAAAAAAATCAACTATGGTAGCCTTACTCAAAATAGCTCACTAACCAGTAATTTCTGAATATGGCATTTGCAAACCATGCAAATTAAGTATTTTTTTAATTAAATAAACACAAATAAGCATGGAGTAACCAAATCATTAGTACACTGAGCACCCATTCAGAAAAGGAATTTTAGCAAGTTCCAGTTGCACCTTTATCACTTTCCAAGACAAAAGCCCCAAATGAGTAATAAGGCTCTAAAATTCCTCAGAAAAACTGGTATGAACATAGATCGTATATCTGAAATATATAAGCATGGCAAGGAATTCTGAACTTTAACTTCAGAAAAAAAAAAAAAATCGGTACTGAAAGCTAGAGTAACTATTGGTTCTTATGACAGATAACTGTGACATTTTGCTTCTCTCCTTACCACCACTCTGCTTTCTCGATCTCTGACAATGCAAAGAGCATCACATAACCAGCCTTTGGAAGGCAATGTAAGGTGATGGGCAGGTGATAGGAAGGGGACAGGATAAGGTGCAGCATGTTATTATCCTATCTATTCTTCCTTCTGCCCCTTCCCCCGTGTCCATCTTTATCCTTTCTTGCCCCCATTTTCAGAAGAAGTCTAAGCCAAGCAAACCCCAACCCTTGCTATTTTACTGGGGTGAGAGACCTTGACTAAGTTACTTGAAGAGTGCATGAAAGAAATGCCACACCTGAGCCTGTGCTGTCTAGGTACCCTGTTTTCCTCCAAATAAGACAGGGTCTTACATTATTTTCTTGTTCCCAAACTTATTACTTTTTCACATGTATAGCTGCCTGGACACTATTTAAATGGACTTTTAAAACGAACTGTAACTAGGGCTTATTTTTGGAGTAGGGCTTATATTTTGAATATCCTCAAAAACCCTGAAAAAATCATGCTAGGGCTTATTTTTGGGGTACATCTCATTTTTAGGGAAACAGAGTAGGCTGCTGCAGTCACTGCTGTTACAAATGTGAAACTTTTCTGCAGTCTGTATTTTTCATTCCTCCAGCTAGGCAACTCTCTGTTTTGCTTATTCCACAGGCGAATCAGGCACAAACTTTCCTGCCTTGGCATTCTGTAGCAACTGCAAAAGCAACTCTTAAGCTCATTTCCCCAAGCTGTTATTTTTCAGCTATCACGGTGTAAAGGCAGATGGAAACGCAGGAAGACATACTAACCAAAAACTACTCCAGTCAGATCATGTTGGCTGGTTGTCTTTGTACATCTTTGCATGGTCAGCTGAACTTCTGAAAGGTACCAGAATTCCTTTCGCTTTCAGTCGTAAACGGAGCTGACTATCTCATGTTAAAGCAAGACTCAGTGCTGTCAACACAGTGGCACCTGAGCAGATGGTATACCAGCTGAGAAAATACAAAAGGGGATTAGCGCACCATGCATTTGTACTTCACTGACCACTAACACTCATGCTGTAAGGGGATTGTTAACACTGTTGAGACAGGACTATAAAGCTGCGATTAGCCAACAGGCCACTCATTAAATAGTTAATAGACTAGTGTACAATATAGGTTACTAATGTTCATTACAGTAAGCCCTCTAAAAAAAAAAAATTGGCCACTGCACACAGATACATCCTTGAAAATTACTTTTCAGCACCCTGGCATGATAGTTACATTCTGCAACAAGATCATTCATGTAGATATAAAATAGTTATTAAGCTGCATCCAGCTGATTTTTTTTGGCAACAAAATCCCTTTCAGAAACAACAGCATAGTTATTTGCTCACATAATGCTGGGTTTTTTATGTGTCTATACTTGCCTTGTTACCACTTTTTTTTTTTTTTCTTTTATTACTAGGCTAGCATTTGAAGATAGCTACATATTTACCTCTTCATTTTTAAGATAACCACTTAATAACATAGACATACCCCAGGCAGTTAGAAACTAAGAAAATGGCCAATTTGTCTGAAATGTTCGTGGCTTATAGCTTTGAAACACCATAAAATGACACATACCAAAAATATTTTCTGTGCAAGTATTAATAGTACTGACTAGATCAAATAAATGCGAAGTTAATGACATCAAAATACCTGATTGAGTCACTTTATTTGTTCCTCATTAACTTCATGAAGTTTATCAATCAACGTGGTTGAATATGACAGATCTCATCTACATGCAATATGACAAGTTACCTGAATGAACATAAATGACTTTTTCTTTCAGACATATTTTTCAGAAACCTGCTAAAGACATGAGGCTCCAGCTGGAGTCAGAGGGAATTGCAGTTTCTTAGAACATGTGAGAATCAAGTCCTAGGCACCATCTCCATGGGCAAGTGTCACTGTTGGCCTTAATGGTCCTGACTCATAATCACCTTCAATCTCGTCCCCTCCACCCCAAGGCTGCAAGAGCTCTATTTAAGCTCAGGCCTGGGCAGCCATGCCTACCTTGATGACATTGTCCTCTCTGGAGGATGGACCTTGCTGTATCATTGTCTCTAGTCCTCTCTCTGGCCTCATCTCCTGTCTGGACTCAGTGGATGGACCCTGGACCTGATTCATCCCTGTGCCTTGTCTGGAACTGCTGACAGCTCCTTTGTCCCCAGACCCTGGTGTGTTCTGGTGCAGCAGGACTACCCTCCGGTCAGGAAGAGCACTACTGCCTGAGTTGTGGGCACCCTCACCATGTTTTGTCCCCCAGCTTGTTGCATAGCCCTGCTGCTGCTGATGATTTTTGACATTGACTACATCAAATGGAGCCACAGTAATATGAAGTGGAAGTTTTCTCTCCAGTCATCTCTCAGAGAAAGCTGCCTTGTGAAGGGGGAAAGGAGAATACCAGGGGAAAAAAAGGGAGCACAGAAAGTATGTCAAACATTGCTTCAAGCAAGTCTGAAATTCATGTGTGCCAGAAACTTATTAGCTGTAAAAAAACACACCAACTTAATTCAGGAGACTTAATACAAGAACTATTTGCTTTACAATCGCGTTTACCAGAATCCAGGTAGAAGATGCTTGAGGAATGAGTCTCTAGCACCACAACACGACTGTGGTTTCAGGATTCAGAAGAAGTGGTCCAAACATGTGCAGAGAAGTACAATTACCTGTAACTCTTAAGCATCTACAATTCTTTTCTCCCTCGTCTATTGTAAGTTAGTTCTTGGGCTTTCAAGAGAGTGGTTTCCCCTCTTCATTTCCACATAACAAAAGGAACACATGAGGAGAAAACTAAGAAAATGAGCAAATGTTTTTGCTATTAAATTCGAAGCAATTACTGTACCAGATGACAAAGTATTTCTGAAAGTGGTATTCCATATAGAAGACACTATTTTTTAAAACATAGGGACAGATTCACAAAGAGGAGTACAAATACAGGGAAGTGCTGCTAGCAAGAAAAGGCCACAGTAATGAACTGTTGTATCAGCTAACATTGATAATACTGTCTTCAGAGTCATCAGGTAAAATTTCTAATGCAATCAAAGTACAAAATAATGAAAGCACAAATAAGGGACGGATGTTCTCTGGCATACTGTTTAACTCTGTGATGGAAACTTGGAAGCTCAGAACACAGAGGCAAGTTGAAAACTATCTTAAGCATGCCTGAAGGCACAGAAGGCAAACACCCTGTTCTAATCCTTTGAAGGATGACTCCAGAAGCCCTTTCACCTCAAAATTTAACAGGATGATAAAAAGACTGAATACTTTGAGATGGTAGCTATTCAAAATACCCTGACCAGATTTTTTTTTTTTTTTTTAAACTAAGTTCAGTCTCTCTGGCACATACACACAAAGCAGAAGCAAACCAAATGGAAATGCCAGACATCTAGCCCAGACATTATCTCTTAGAGTCAGTTTGTCACATTTACTCATTTCTGTAGTTTTGCTCATGATCTTCATGCCTCAGATGTACTCTGCACTGTTTTGACACAGGCCAACATGCCAGAAGATTTCCCTGGCAACCACTGGAAGACTTTCTGCTAGACTCCTATGTTATCCTATTCCAAGCCAAGATAAGATTACACGGAAGTATATTTTTCTTATTTGACATGTATTAAAAAGGAATTTAGATACTATGTTCTCCATTGGTAGTCTAGAACAACAATAAGAATAACCAAAAATTAAGGCATGGAATGCCTACATATTAGGTACGTTCAAATAACCCGTAACTTATGTCAAGTTAAACTAGCAGTCAATAAAATACTTATTTAAAGGATGTGAACATGATGGCACTTCATACTAAGATGATGTTTGTTTCCATATCCATTCAGTTCATGTCCTGTCTTAGTTTCCCCATGCTTTAAAGACTTAGTCTTCTTGCATACCTTACACTTGAGACCGCACCAGAATATCTTTTCTAAAGATTCATATTCAGATTCAAATCTTAACTGGACTCTTATTTAACAGGTGTTTTTGATGTTTCTCTAGAAATTATCAGCTATCCCCTAGAGTCAAGGAAGGCAAGAGTCCCTTTGACGTTTCCTATACTTACTATACTTGACTAGCAAGGCGGGAGCTGTGTAAGGAGTAAAATAAAAAATACTGGCTTGAGTCTACCAGAGTAAAATGTGACACTCTTCCATATCATTATTATATTTAATCTTAAATGCATAAACTGGCAACTAAATACTTTTTTTAAAAAAGAAATAAAAACATTCTGTTTATATTTGCAGATTGCTATGGGTTCTTCATTCAAATAACTTCTGGATGTCAGTGAGACTGAACCCCAACTCCATCTTTGTGGGATCCAAAAACCTCGCTGTTGTGAGCTTACTCCAGCAGCAGCCAGCAAAGTTTTTCATGGAGTGAGAAAATCGGAGTATTTCAATTTACTTATCTGGAGTTTATGGGTATTACTGAGTTCTAATACATTGGCATAATATATAGGCAAATGGCTCCTAGCATGAACACAGTTTAATGAATTCAGGCAAAACTACAGATTTAGCCATAGAGCTTATTCAAAGCAAATTAACAGACGACAATAAAGTTGGGCTTTTTTCTTTTCTTTATTAATGGTCTACTACATTAATAGTAATGTTTTCTGTTAATAAAATTACGTCTACCAGGAATGATATTTCTCTACAACCTTGACAGGTTGTAGACACAGATCTGTAGTGTTGACATGCTGTAATGAATGAATTGAAACAAGACATTTCATGTAATGTATTTTAAATTAATGTCTTCACAAAACTACAGAAGAAAGAAACATTTAAAAATATTATAAAAACATTTTTTTTAATTTGCCATGGGTTTGAGTCATAAATGCTTTCCAATTATCATAAACTTCCGTAATATCCTGTTCCTGCCACCACAAGACCTTTAGTTGTTATCTCCTCATGTCCCTGCAATAACTACAGTACGACATCATTCTTTCCCTGAATCCCCATGTGACATTATTAGTCAAGAGTTAGTTTTGTGTGGCTGTTTCAGTGCTACAACTAACGGACTGGTCACTCAGCCATCCATTCCTGGTTTGTTTATTACTTGCCTAGTTTTAGATTTAAGATTTTAGACTTTGCTAGACATAAGTGGCATAGATAAACCGTGGAAATTAATAGACACTATTATTTAGATACTTTACATTAACAGGGATGTAGTTGAACAGTGAGATGTGAAGAGCTGGGAACTGTATTTTCAAGGCACATTTGTTTTTATATAGATTTTCCATTATATCTTTCTGTTTTTTTAAATATAGAAAAAGATTCAACTAAGGAAGAATTCAACCTGCAAGATAATCTTCAGACTGTGAAACTGTGTTCTTCCTTTTCCTCACTAGAGCATTCTCTAACAATCTGAAAAGATAGCCGTCTATTTTTAAGTCATAGACACTCACTCTTTTATTCTAGGAATTTCTATTTCACTGTTTTCTACTGTAAAATTCAAAACTTCTATTCCAGAAGAAAAGTCACTGCTTTAAAATGACTTTAATGAAAAATAGAAACACATTGCTGACAGTTCAAAATTTATGGTTCTACTTTTGCTGGAAAAACGAAGTATTTCACTTTGTTGATGGTTATGCTTCTAAAACAGTACAAGCTAATCACCTTAGGCATATTAGCCAGGTTCAGAGTTAATGCAAATATACATGAAGCATTATGTTGCATTACCTGGATATAAAAAGACATAATGTGTCAAAATGAAAACATCAAAACTAGGTTTTCTACACTGCAGAGGCATTTCAGTAATTTGTGTATTGCTACAATGCGATGTTGCTACATCGCTTGCTACAATGAGATGTTACAAGGAAATGTTTCAGCCTTATCTAATCACGTATTTCAAAACGAATTTTTTCTTCCAATTTCCACCAGAAGACGATTAAACTCCTCTATATTTCATTATTGGGTCATAGCATACTCCCGGGCATCAAAATGTTTTCTTTTGAAGGGAAATTGAGCAGAATAATTACAGCCTACTAAACAATTCAAGGCTCAGTGCTTTGTCTGTGGTAAGAATTTATGAGTTCTACATAACATCAAGAGCAAAATAGATTCCAGCTCATGGCATGCAACAAGAAGTTGATTAATGGATAAATTTCTTGCTATATTTGGGGGCTTTTTTTAACTTAAATATCACCACTTTTAAAATAGAAGTTTTTAGAGTTAATCTTTGGCGTAGTCTTTACTAAGGTTTATTCACAGTATGAATTAACCGTTTGCAAGTATGTGTTATGTTAGTAAATTTTAATCTTATAATAACATACAGTTTTCCCAGACAACTATTGCTTTCTTCAATGCACACAGCAGCTTATATTTACTTAACAACGGTTCAGTAATTTGTCTTACACTCATTGTCCCATGCATGCATGAAGTTCAACAAGGGCAAATGTCAGATTTGGCACCTGGGACATGGCAACCCTGGCTGTACATACAGACTGGGGGACAAGATGCTGTAGAGCAGCTCTGCAGAGAGAGATCTGCGGGTTCTGGTCAACAGCAAGTTGAACATGAGCCAGTGTCCCTGTCAGCCAAGAGGGCCACCCGTGTCCTGGGTGCATCAAGCACAGCATTGCCAGCCGGGCGAGGGAGGTGATTGTCCCGCTCTGCTCTGCACTGGTGCGGCCTCACCTGGAGCACTGTGTGCAGTGCTGGGCAGCACAGGATAAAAAGGATATAAAGCTACTGGAGAGTGTCCAGAAGAGGGCTACAAAGCTGGTGAAGGGTTTGGAGGGGAAGCTGTATNGACAGTGTTCCAGAAGAGACTGGACAACGCCCTCAGACACATGGTGTGAACTGTGGGGTTGCCATACGTAGGGACAAGAGCTGGACTTGATGATTCTTGCGGGTCCCTTCCAACTCAGGACATTCTGTGATTCTATGCAGAAAAATTTTTCTTCATTATTGATATTAACTAGTTAATATGAAATAAAATCATTAATTTCTTTGTAAACCTTTCAAATCCTATGCTATTTACTTCAAAAATAGTAAGAAATGTGCACATATCTCTATTGGATTAAAAAAAAAAAACCAAACAAAACACAACAAACTATAGTGAGTAAAAATAGTAAAGGTGAATTTAGCTCTCCTAACTTTAAGGGCTAGACCAGCTACTTCAACTGAGCCACATAAGTGCTACTTGGGGTGCACAAGACTGGCAACCATGACTCAGAAGCTCAGCACCTTCTGCATAAGCAGCTAAAGGTCAGGTTTTTATGCCCAAGGAACCTAGAATACCACTAGATATCTAATCATGAGCAACTGATTCAAGCCCAAGGTACAGACAATGCCTGCATATAAGCCACATTCTTACACTGCTGTTACAGTTGAGACCTTGCCAGGATAGTTAAGCAAGCAATTTAACTCATCCCAAATTACACATCACCATTTGGTCAGACAAGCGACTCTAAATTCCCTTAATCGTATTCAGTCTTTTTTGGTGCAAGATCCCCCTACAACCAATGCTCACATGTAGACACCCATCTAACTCACAGATACCTATGAGGGGAATCCAACTTAGAAAAGTTAGTCAAATGTGTCTGATAACTTTTAAGGGTTCCATTTTTCACCATTCTACTTAACACAGCATACAAAGCACAGTTCCCCATGTCTTAATCTATAGTTGTTTGAATAAGCACCAAATCAAGAGTCTAAGAGGGTCTTAATGTCTAAGGTTAGGCATATAGCACGGCTAAATCACACAGTTTGGGCAAGGCGTAAGTGATTAATCCAGTATTACACAGGAATTCTGGCACAGACAGGGATCAAATCCAATTCCAGTATTGCTTCACCTGCATTCTGCGACTCTTTCATTTTGTCTCCTGAAATTTCTTGCCTTGGCTTATCCATTTGCATAGCAAATGAGAAAAATACTGAAAAATAGCTCATGCACTATAGAAGTTGCCTTCCTCCCTTGTGGAGGATGACAAGAAGCAAAATAATGTTAGCTTTACAAAGAAACTTGGATAACGAGTACAGAGGATTTGCATAATTCCTGTGCACCATTGAGGGGAACAGGGACAATTCAGAGATTACAAACCCACAATTTTCCGTTGAAACTAAGTATTGCAGAGTATCAGAGTCTCGTAGATCTTGTTCTGTTGTTTGGGACTAGCAGCATTGACAACATATAAGCACAAAATTCTTCTTCTTTGTTCTTATGACTAATGTCTTTGGTGATGTACTAATCATTAGTAACCTTAATAAAAGCAATCTCCTTCTCACTTGCCTGTCTGATTTTCAGCTCACAGAACAGTACATTTAAAAGATATTCTGTATTTATCTTCCTTTCATGCTCTGCCTATTACCTATCACTTATTGCTTTTCCTTTCAGTCTCTTCACTATTCCCAGAGCTTTTCATAGATCTGACTCTTCAAGTATTTTTGTTCTAATTTCTTGCAATGCTTGCACTATGGGGCAGAATGCCTCCTCTTTTGCTTTCTTTCTGCCTTCTTCTTTCTGCCTCCCTGCAAACAAGAGTATCTTTCAACTGCCCTCTTCTTTCAAACCAACATGTAAGTGTACATCTTCCTTAAAGCTCACAGTCTTTCTCTTTGTTCATTATTTATGCACATTTACGCAGCAGTTAACCACACCAAACTGTGGTCAATCAAATAACTGCACAGTAGGTTTTTTTTTCACATTACTTTAAGCATAAGTTACTGTAGTATTTCATTTACTTATATTTCATTAAAGAAAAAAAAAATTGGAACATAGGCCCATTAAGTTATTTTCACCTAAGAAAAGCAAGCTAAAATCCTATCTCCTCACATAATATCCTTCTGGAAGAAGTGATGCTCACCAGCAGAAAAACTAAATACTTTTGTCTTCCTGTAATTGTACACCTACATGGGATACAATATATGCATATCTTACAAGTAAGGAACACTATTGTATCAATAAAAAACTATCAGCCTACTGCTACTATCACTTTCAAAGAGCTATGAAATCTATTTGTCATCTAGTTTTGCACTATTTAATTTGCTTGAATTATAACAGCTTCCAATGGATGTCCAGACAGCCTTCATACAACAAAGCTGTCTGTATATTCTTAATCTAATCAGGCCTCGGTCCTAGTGGCAAACCAGATGCTAACAGTACTAGAGCCAGCTGAGAACACAACTCAACTCTTCAAGTGTCTGTTCTCCTCCATTTCTTTGGGGCAAAGCCAAATGAGTTAGCACAGATTAAAAATTTTATTATAAAAATTAGTCAAAACCGTAGAGTTTTGAGATAAAATGGTTATCTCTGCAGTTGTAGTTGACAAAGACCACACATGATTTAACATAGTTTGACTGTGCAACGACCTGCAGAAGAGATGTCCCAAGTAGTAAGCAACATTCTTAGGACTGAAAAGCAGCATGAGAAATTGTTGCCTGCCACTTCTCAATGTGTTTGTTGCTGCCTCAGCCCATCTTTTTCCCTGACCCTCTCATTCAATTGTCAATGCACAGGAGACCACAGGAAAGACCGTTCATATGATTCCCAGGATTTTAAGGCAAGAGCTAAAAATTTTATCAAATAATATGACAAAATGAGCATGAAGCTGAGCTTTGGCTTGAGTCAAATGGCGATAATTAAATTTCCATTAGTCCTGGTGTTCCTCAGTTTCAAGGCCAGAAAAACAGAAAACCAAACACAAACAAAACCACAAAACCCCAAACAAAAACAAACAAACAACAACAACAACAACAAAACAAACCAAAACCCAAACCAGAATAAACTGCAATTTTCCTGTTAGGATTAGTGGAGGATTGGTACAAAATCTACCTGCAAAAGCTCTGTGAATCAAGTCTTTTCTCTCTGACTGCATGATGTGGAACATATGCCCCAAAACCTAAGAAATGAATGATCTATTGTTTCTGTTATGTGTCTGCAACCGTTTTTTCAAACATTGAGGAAGGCAGTATGCACTTTGATTTAGAGTAATTTACAAGTTTTTGAGTTTTTTGAACAGAAAGCTGTGTCACATTTATTGTGGAGGGAAAAGTCTTCTTGTAACGACATGACAATTTGAGGAATCTATTTGTAGCATTTGAATTACGTCTTGAGTTCTTTAATAGTTCCTTGTTTTCCTACCACCTATTAGGTAACAGGAGAGCCATGGCATATGTGATCTGCTGCAATCTTGTCATCTTCCTCTGTGAAAGGGCAGGTTTGTACCTTAATGTGTTGTGGTTTAACCAGAAGGCAGGCTGCCTAGCTTTGCCAGAAACAATACGATCCTGAATTTGATTACCCAGAAACTGTGTTCTTCCTTATCAGTATAGATCACCCTTTCAGCTCTTTTGCAGCTCTTGCTTCCTCACCCATAAACATTTCCATTCACACTTCAGTAACAGTAATTTATTTGCTTTTGTCACAAGGCTAAAAGAGGCTAAGGAGGTCCTTAGACGTAAAGAGGAAGACTTGGGCAAAAGAGAGGAAGAAGCTGACAGGACTTTATTGCTGAGGTGACCTTGGTTAGCTAAGAAATACATCAAAGTTAGACAAAGCAAGCTTTGCAGGAAACATGGCATGGTTCAAAGTAAGCATAAGTTTTGTAAAGAGGACTCGGGACAAATTTAGGCCATTTGCTTAATTTATTAAATGTTTAAACCAAAACTCTCACACGTATTTGCAATAATTAAACATTCTAAATTGCCATATGCAAACTGCCTCTGTCCTAGGAAGAAAAGCTGTATAGTATAGATAGTATAGCAGGGAGAGGAGGGGAGAGAGAAGACAAGGAGAAAATTCAGAATTGTTTCAAAGCACATTCACATGCTGTAAAAAAAATGTATTTACTATAGGCTGCAGTTTTAAAAGAAGTAAGTACCTTCTGGTTTTTTGTCACGACGCACTGGAGTTATGAGTTCAAATTGTTTGTGGCCAACACAAGGGCAGAAAACGTGTCACTCACAAAATGACCTCAGCTTCTCATGGCACACGTGATTCCACACTCAGCCACGCTAAAACACACGAACACCATGACACGTGTCTCACCAAGGGCGACAGCAGTGGATGCCTTTAGATGGCAGGGAGACAGCAGTGAGCTGAAGTGCTTGGGGTGACAGACCTCAGCAGCAGCAGGATCACCACCGTCCCCTGGTGTGACTGCTGCTTTCCAGCAGCGTCCCTTCAGCACAAAGAAGACACATTTGCACGGTACACTGACCCGTGGTCTTGACCCAGCCGCCACCCTCCAGGAGAACTGGACCTCTCCTGAAAGTATTTCCTGTAGCTGGGCTTGTTGCAACGCTGGTCTCCTCGGCCTAAAAGTGCTCCAGAGGCGCCAGCGGTGTCTGAGCGTGGGCAGCGGGCTGGCCTGGGGCCCTGTGGGGACTGGGCTTGGAGGCTGAGCCCCGCTCGACGCCTCCGCACGGAGCCGAGCCCCAGGGACCAGCGCCGGTAAACTGACACCGCAGGGCCGAACTTGTGCAAGTAGTGAGGGCACAGCCCGAGAGCACCTGCCCCCCGGGTGCGTCCCTGGCCCTCGCTCTGCCACCGCCCGCCGCGGCGGGGGCCATGCCGGGCCCGGACTTGCTGCGCTCGGCCACCGCCTTAGGCAGGATGCAAAGTCCCGGGCTCCCGCGGCCGGGGGTGGAGTGAGGAAGCGGATCGCGCCTTATGCAACAGGCTCAGGGAGCAGCCGCGCCGCCCCGCCAGCAGCTCGGTGCCGTTCGTGAGTCCCGGGGGCGGAGANGCCGGCGCTGAGGCGGGCGGCGGGGCTGAGGTGCGCGCCCGGCGGTCGCCGCCTGTTGCTGGGCTCCCCCTGCCCTGCCTGAGCGGGGGGTGGTGCGGGCTTCCCAGGGCGGCGGAGCTCTCTGGAGGAGGAGAGGGCGGGAAAAGCATCAGCCCCCACCTGCCTTCTCCTCGGGCTCCGCGCCCTGCCTGGCTGCTCCCCGCGTCCCGACTCCGTGTGTCAAGCCGCCTGCCTGCGGTGATATGAGCGGCTGGGACGACCTTTCTCCACTCGCAATGCCGCCCTCCTGGGTACCGGGCGCTGCTGCCGGGATTGTCTCCTTGCACCTCATTCAGAAACTCCTCTTCCCCTACTTCTGGGCTGACCTGAGATACCTGCTGAAAGTATTGATGTATGGGCTGAAAGTGGAGATGTACCGGCTGCAAGGGAAGATTGTCACCATCCTGGACAAGTTTGTGAAGCTGGCTGAGAAGCAGCCCCACAAGCCTTTCCTCATCTACGAGGGGAAGGTGCACACCTACCGGGATGTGGACAGGAGGAGTAACAGAATAGCACAGGTCTTCCTGCACCATGGGGCTCTGAAGAAGGGTGACACGGTGGCCTTGCTGATGGGCAATGAGCCAGACTTCATCCATGTGTGGTTCGGACTGGCCAAGCTGGGCTGCGTGGTGGCTTTCCTCAACTTCAATGTCCGCTCCAGATCTCTCCTGCACTGTGTCAGTAGCTGTGAGCCCAAGATGCTGGTTGTGGGAGCAGGTAGAGTATATGCCCGATTCATACATCCAGAACTTTTAATGTCACATCTCCCAGGTGTATGTCTAACTCCTTTATTGAAAGCCTGATTTTCAGATGTTCACAGAATGAAGGAAACCTAGGCCTAAAGGGGTTCAAGCTTAAGTTCATAAAGCTTAAGCCTCTCAGGCAGAATCAAGTATATCCATGCTTTGGAGACATCCATTTAACCTTTTCTTAAGAAGTGTACATTGCAGGAAAGTTTGCAACCTCTAAGTACAGCCTGTTCCAAACATTTAATCACTTCAGTAGTTGCTTAATGTGTCTCAGAAAAGACTAAAATCATCTATTAAGTGTAATTTTCAATTCATTTTAAATAGTCAATTTTAATCTTACTTAAGTCAGTACTTTTTTCTCCTGTGCTATCTCCCTGTCTTTCTAGTGATGAAAACCACTGTAAAACAGAAGTTCCAAGCTAAGACTGTACAACCTCTGCTGCACAACTCTTTGCAGAGGTATGATAGTCTTCCAGGAACTAAAATTTGAGAGGGTTTTTTTACAGGTGTAGCACATAGGAGGTTGTTTTGTAATAACTACCTTACTGTTGGTGTTTGATTATAGAAGATGTTGCAGTATTTGAATTGGAGAGAATTGTGTAAGTTTACAAAGTATTGCATTTTTATTAAGTGTTTCAAAATAATTTAAAATCTTGACATAGGCATACTGTGCGTTGTGTATTCAAATTAGGCTTCAATTGTAGAGATGTATAAACTGAAGACAGATCCAAAACCCAAACTTGCCTCAGCATTTATGATCAAGTGCAAGTGAACCTGCAATGCTAAAAGATCACGCAGAACCCTTACATTTGGTTGGAGGAGGATATTTCAAAATATTGAATATTAATCTTGTCCTGCCTGGCTATTATTTCCAGTCTACTCTGCCTTATTTCTATTTCAGAAGTTCTTGCCTTATTCCGATGACACGGGTTGTGGGCTTTTGAATCCATGACACCTAAATGTGGATTATCTTCCATATGTTCTCTGCTGCTGCAAAATTTATGCTTTCAAAAATGTATTTAAGATTTTTTTCCTTGCATATTTTTAATTATAAGTTTTGTCATTCTGATTGTATATAGTATGCTGGTTTAAGAATGCCTGGTAATTAAAACAAGCTAATGTAACAAAAGGCAATGTAAATGTAATCCCAAAACACATGATAACAATGCTTCTGAACTAACAGTTTTAAATTTTGCAATAGTAATAATAATAATAATAATAGCGCATTTAACACCCACTCAGGAATACGTGCTTTTGATTGTATTGATTGAGGAATGTAATTAATGTTCAGGAAATTCTTGCTAATTGACTTTGATGGAGGAGAACTTTGGATCAAAACCTTTTATCTATGAGTAGTCTTTATTAAAATGAGAGGTTAACTAACGAATGAAAAAAGTATTTGCAAAGCAGGATCAGGATGCGTGTTTCTCTGCTCTTAATATGTTACCAGCAGCTAATGACAAGAGGAACTATGTTAAACTGACTTTTTCTAGGACTCTGCTGCTGCTCATGAAAGAAGAGCTATGGGCAGACAGATAATGCAACAGAGATACCAACAAAGTAGTCTCTGAGCTGGTCTTTTATGTATTGATCTTCTTATTTTATTCATTGATTTTAGCCTCTGCATCAAGTTGTCAGTCCCTTGAGCGTGCAAGGCTTCACAGTATTCTTTCTCAAGACCTAGAGGCTCTTTTTAATCTGTATCTGTGAAAGAAGTTGAAGTTCTGTTAATGTCCTTGTTTATTGGCTCCAAAAGGAGACTCTCCAAAGCAGTCCAGGTTTCACAACTGAAGTTTCATACACTGTTCAGTGACTGTGAAGACTAATTCATAGCACTCCTGAAACAAAAACATATTTTACATAATTATTGTACATAATAATTTCCCCCTAATGTTTCTAAAAATTTCAGAGCAGTATTTAACACTGAGGTTACACAGTCAGATAATTCTCAGAGGTCTGTTAAACATCCTTTTGTCCAGCGTTAGTGTGTGTTTCAAGGGATTCTTCTTTATCAGTAGATGCGAGTTCATCTTTCTTGTGTGTTTTGCTCTTGTGGCACCATTTTCCATAGGACTGTGCACAGGTTGAACATAGTCTATTTTTTGGAAAAATATTTACCCTAAAAACAATTAACCTGGGGTCCAATATCTGTCATTGTCGTAATTAGGCATCATGTTTGGCAACTAAGATTGGTTTTTTTTTAGTCAGAGATTAGCATGTAATGGTATTATTTCTGGATAGTGGAAATTCTAATCTTCAAAAATATGTAGGTTTTTTACTCTCCATAAACAAGTATAGGCTTGACTTAGCAATTCCATTTTTTGTAACAGTTACAAAACTATCTCTTAGATATTTTGGATGGCCTTCAATCTTGTTTATATACTGCAGTGCAGCAGAAATCATCCCCTTAACAATTTGACCATTAACCGGCTGTGCCCAGCAACACCAAATTTGCTCTTGAAACTCTTCTCTGTAGTGGCACATGAAATCAAGAACCTGTATTCAAATCCATTTAACTTTAAGGTTTCATTTGTGCTGAAGGGAACCTTCCACCTTCTACTGATACCTGGAACAGTGCCCACAGATAACTTTATTGCAAAATCTTCTCTGTTCAGAATGGTGGTGTAGCATTCCCTCGCATGACACAGTTGTATCTTTCAACTTCTTCTGTTACTTCTTAACATTTTTCCAAAAAGCTTTTATGTTTTACAAATGTGATACCTCTATCCAAATAGGACGAGTGCTGTTTATGTTTGCATGTTCTTCGATGCTTTGTTCAGCCATTCCTACTACCTCTTGCAAGATCACTCTCATTTGTGGAATTTGTAGTCTTCAGTTTTGTGCTTGCATGTTTTACAGAGGTTGTGGTTGGATAACCTGGTCCAATTAGTATTGTCTTGTCTTTCCTTCAGCACTTGCTATCAGACTATCTTCTGGTCTGACAATTCTCTGCTATTTTGATTGGGTATTTTCTAACTTTAGATGGAAGTCTTCCAACAGTACCTAAGTTTGTGGGGTTTGGTTTTGATTTAAATATTCTACGGACTCTGCAATTGAATGTTTTACTCTTAAGCCTCAGATATTATTATAAAAAGTCAAGATTTCTCCCTCTTGTTGGTTTCCTATATGAAATGGATATCTCTAAATGATTGGGGTTTTTTTCTGTGACAGCAATATTCATTTAATTCGTTGAACACAATCTAGTAACTTGGGTTTTTCCTTCTCATGCAACCACAGGCTGTAAGGCAAATATAGATTCTCTCATTTGCCAGTATTTAGACTTTGTCTTCCTTTCCAGTATTTCCACTTACCATTGTGGCAGAGAGAGTTTTTGCTTTAGCTACTTTTGCTTGTCTGCTGTGTTCCCAGAGCATTTAGCTCTTGCTTTCATTTGTTGTGTAACATTCTCACACTTCCAGCAGCAGTGTCTACCACCACGCCCATTCTGGGAGATGTTTGCTGAAAGAGATACAAAAGTTGGAGTTTAAAACGGCATTTTTAATAAAACAGCAGTTAACTAACATATGAGTAAATGAGGAACTTGTGAAGGAGAAAAAAACTTCTATGCCTTTCTCTCTGTCAGACTGCCAGCATTAACTTACTTGAACAGCAATCTGACCTGTTAAAAACATACTGGCCCTTACTACATTTGTTGCCAGATTATGCTACCTTTATTCATTTAAAAACTACCAGTTAAACAGAAGAATAAGGTACTGCTTAAAATGGAGGCATATTTAAGGCACTGTGTCCTTTCTAGGGAATATTGGAGTCTTGCTTTAACAAAGGATTAGATTTTATCTTTGGACAGTACCTGTGTAACAGCTAGTAAACAACACTTAAAATATACTGACCCACCAGAAAGTTACAAATGGAATTTTCCAGTGCATTTATAGTGTGTTGCTACTCAAAAGAGTTCAGCTCTTAGTAGGACATCCCAGATCAGCATGATGATTTCTGATGCAAGGATTCAACTATGAAAGGGTTGCATTATTAAACTCCATGAGCTGGGTTTACATCAGTCTTGACAGAAAAGATTCTTGAGGGAGTGTACATGGACACTTGTCGGCAGCCTGCTCTATGTGGCCCTGCTTGAGTAGGGGCGTGGGACCAAGGTGACCTCCCAAGGTCCCTTCCAATCACAGCCACTCTCTGATTCTTCGATTCTGTGCAGAATTGCATCTCCCAGCTGTGCAAGTATAGCATTTTCCTGGCCAGCATTATTTACTCTTGAGGCACCAGCAGTGCTTTCTGCTGCTGCAGAGTGTTTTCTGAACTTCCCACCATCTGAGCTCAGAACCAGGGTTTATGCTGGCAGGAGTAAAGTTCAGGCAGAAGTATGTCTACATCCTGAAGAAAGAGAGTAAACAAAGTCTTTTTTAGTATTTGTTGACTAAGGTCACAGGGTATTATATTCAAGTATTTTATCAAAACCATTTTTTTAAACTATTTGGAATAAAAAGCTATTTAGACCTAAACATTTAGGACAAGGAAACCACAGATGACCTGCAGAAGATATCCACTGTTAGCCACCATAACTCTTTGATTACTTGCTTTTACTTAGTCTGTGCCTCTGTCCCAGGTGGCCTTGGAGTGAAAAACAGTGATTCCCAAGCTGATTTTTGTTTTACTACCTTTACTGGCTTCAGTGATGTTTCAAAATACCAGCACTGATCATGAGCCACAACTGACTTGTAATTTCTGTTATTATTGCTTAGTGAGAATAAGTGCTCAGTGTAAAGAGTCACTTGGGGGATCAAGTACAAGTAACAGTTATTTTTTGAGGCAAAACAGTGTGGAGAAGAGTTTGAACTTGCCATAGCTTACTGAGCATATCGACCAGGGTACACATCAAAATGTAAGAACCATTTCATACCGCTTTCCTTCCGAGTAACTTTCTGTTCAGTACAAGTTGATCTCATAAACTGATTTATTCCTTTCATCAGTGTAGGACTATGTCCTTGCCAACAGGCTGCATTGTTTCTTTGCCAGAAAATAACATAAAAACCTTTTGTGCAACTTGAAGCCTAGGACAATAGTTCAAAACCAAAACGTATTTTCCTTGCTTTCTCAAAAGATGTAACAATTATGTATTCATGTGAATTTCATGTAACAGTTTCACAAACTTTTTATTAAATAATGAAATGCTTTAAAACCAAGAGGGGGAAAAACACCAAAGAAGTGGACAAGTATATTCATCTTGATCAGTTACAGAGGTTTTTTTTTTTTTTCCCAGTAGAAGCCAAATGGTTAGCAAATGGTGAATGTTTGTATACAAACTATGTAAACAATGCACACAGAACTGCTGACTACACTGCCAAACTTTAGATAAGCAGTCTTTTCTTCCAAAACAAATAAACCAGAACTTAAACATACTTGTGTTAAAAACAAACAAGTACTTGAGAGAAACCACAAGCTTAAATAGCCAAATTGCCTTACTATAGTTGCTTTTCTATATGATTCTATGGTAAAGTACACACACCAGGTACCTCTAGAAATAATCAAACTGTAGTTCCTCCAAGAGGGCTGTTTTTTCCTAGCAGTTGGACAAGATGATATGTAAGACCAGTGAGTCCTACACAAAGTCTGGCACACAAGTTCTTTGTTAGTGGAACAGAACATTAGTTGACTATCATCAGAATTATTCTTCGGAAATATATTAGTACAACCGAGACTTATCTTCAAAAGCCCCATGCTCCTGTGTGTTCCAGAAGTAATTTTCAGTTTCTGGCACTTTGAACACAGCTGTTTTAAATTATCCTTTCTTATTCAGGAAATTGCTTCTGCTGTTCTCTGCTATCTAACTAGAAATTTATTTCAAGATAGTGTATAATCACAATCTGCTCACATATTGTTCCAAGTACTAGATTCCTGAACACAGAAGAAAAATTCTGTTCTATAGTTGATTCATAGTCCGATAGTAGTTAAAAAAACAAGCAAACCTCTGTGCAACAACAAAACCTGTAGGCTTTATGAGTGTTTAAAGAAACAATAAACATTGTATATGTTTAATCTGAAGATTGATCTTAATTATTTACAGTAAATATCTTTCAGTCTACTAAAAGGGAGCTGTGTCCTCCTGACATTCTTGAATCTTAAATGATTGTTTCTGTAGAGTTGAAATTAATAGTTGCCATCTTTCTTCTTTTGAAGGAAGGAAAGAGAGAAAAAGAAAAAAAAAGGTCTCTTATTTTTTACAACTTGCACTTCATGTTACTGAAATACACAAAGAACTTGGTGCACATCTTATCTGGAACTTCTGAATACTAGAAACTTAGTAATACTTCTGAATTTCTTCATGTCCTGAAGTCCTAAACAATAATATCTTCTGTAGAGAAGTTAAAAGTTTGTAAGGAATATAATTTCACCTTCATCACATTCAGAAATGTGAAAAGCAAAATAATTCAAGGAAATGCAAGAAGGAATGAATTATCTATGGAAAATAAGGAAATCCCTTTGGTATGTGCAGTACTTTAAAAGGGTGATACGAAGTTGGGGTGTTTTTGTTGGGTTTTTTTGTTGTTGTTTTGTTGTTTGTTTGTTTTTTCTGTTTTTGTTTGGTTGGGTTTTTTGTTTGTTGGTTGGTTTGGTTTGGGTTTTTGTGTGTTTGTTTTGTTTTGTTTTTTTCCAGGCCTTTTTCAAGAAGATAGTTTTCAGTTAAAAAATAGGTGAAATATCATTTACAATTATGCTTTAGTTACACAGGGTCATTTTGCACGACTATTATTGGGCAGTTTTTCTCAATATTTCTACATCACATTTTTTATCTGATAAGAACACTACACAGGATAGACAGCTGAGTCTGGTTCACATGTCTACTGGAAGCTGGACGAGCCAAGAAACTAACAAAAATTCTTAACAATTAACAATCCTTAACATCTTTGCTGGCACTGTAGTTCTAGCCAGTGTGCTATATTATTTTGCTATTTTTCAGAACAGAAATGGAGCACCAGACACTGTGTTTCTTTTGCTATGTTTTCAGCCTAACTTACACCTACACAAACTATCATTAGGATATTTAGGAGACCATGAATCTCTATATATGTGTAATCGGAAGACAGAAGTCAGTATTTGAAGGTAATAAGTATACGGTTACTCTGTCACACTTGGTTTATTAACAGGTATTTTTCATCAGAAATAATACTTTTGTATTTTCATATTTATTACTTGAAAAATATACCCTGATTTTACAATATGACAGCAAAACAGAATTAATATGCCAATGAACTTTGATTTCAGTGCGCTGAGTTTCCTGCAGTTAACACTATTGTCCTTAACATTTTTTTTAATTCACATTTTTTCATTCCATTGCTATGTGTAGTGGAAGGGGACTGTACTCCAATGACTCAAACAGGAGGCTAACTGTCTTTTAGATTTTCATAATTATGTGGGTGATCCTTTCTGCAGTGCAAAGAAGGTAGAACACAGAAAACTGAATGTCACACTCCATCAGATTTGTTAAACATTCATAAAATATATAGAACTTGTACTCTGTAGGCTTTGGTTTTGTAAGACATATGTTTAGTTGCCAGCAGTAGGCTATATCTCTGTTACAGTAATAGAGATTAGTATGTCATTCATTAAAATATATACAATAGCCTGTCATTAAGAAAGTAATTTTCTGAAGGATTAAAAATCTTCAGTTATTTTGGTGTAAAATTTATACCAGGAGGTTCTATTAATGGTATCCATATTTAATTTTTGTGAAATAAGCTTGCAGTTGACATCAGGATTTCAAATGCTGGCTGTGGCAATGCCTTATTATGAGGTTCTGGGTGAGTCATGTCAACTTTGTTTACTCATCTATAAAAACTGTGATAATAACACAAATGTATACCTACAGGGATATTTGCAAGATTAATTACATAGGCTGAGATCCAGCAAAGCACTTAAGTATAAATGAGTCTTTAAGTATATGAGTAGTTCTATTGAAAGCAGTATTATTCCTATTCTTGAGAATTTTCCTGGATTAGTATTTTAATGCCTGTGCAGTTTTCTGAGAAAGTGATAAATGGTAAAAACGCTTAGAAATATAAATGTAATTACCAAGTGTATTACTTGGTTGGCCTCTATTTGTATTTTTTCTTTCTGTTTAATCTAGAACTCTCTCTCTCACGGTTTCTTTCCTGATCAGCCAGCCAGATAGATCTTAGTTATGCTGCAGTTTTTACTTAATAAAAGTGAGGTTTTGTTTTTATTCAGGTGAAAGCCAATAAAGGAATGGCTTTCAGTGAATGAACATGTGATTGTAAGAAAATGAAATTGTCTGCTATACCTAAAATCAGATTCATTAAGGTATCTAATGCACGTAAAGCACTACATAAATAGCCACATTGTTCCCTGGCAGTGTCTGAATAAACCATAGGCCTGTATTGTATTTCTTTTCTGTGAAATTCAGAACCTGCATACATGATATAGTTTTTTGTGTGTTTTTAAATTAGTCACTTCTGTGCTTTTGCAAAAAATATTGCTTGAGGAGATCGCTGTTATGGGCATTTGCCTTGCATCTTCAACATCTTTCTTTAGGATTTAGTTGAAGTTGAAGCCTAACTGCACTTCATTTTGATCTTTGCAATGACAAAGCGTTATTCAAAATGAGGTGGAAAGCAGGAGCTAATAATTAAGGCTCACCATTTTGCCCTGAGGGCTAACTGAGAATTAGACCTTGTGGGGTCAGCACTATTATTACCACATTATATCCTGTTTTCAGTGAATTTTCATTCTAATTCATAATTATTTTATTGAATTTATTGATGTCCATTGTGGTTACTTTCATTCCTCCTTGTATTATAAAAAGCAAAATGGTTAGAGGACAAATACTTCATTCACTAGTTTTGTGAAGACATAATGTAAGTAACATTATTTTATGTTAATTTTCAAGATTTGCTTGGGACACTGGAAGAAATTCTCCCTAATCTCAAAAAAGACGTCAGTGTTTGGATAATGACCAAAGACTCCACTTTTCCAAGTGTGCATACCCTTTTAGACAAAATAGAGGCTGCACCTGAAGACCCTGTTCCAGTTAATCGACGGTCTGCCAACAACCTCAAGTCATCTGTTTTATATATATTTACTTCAGGAACAACAGGTACAGGTCTCCTAAAGAGTCTGTATTTTCCTTCAGCTTTCATTGACTTGATTTTCTGAAACTCTGATTTTTGGTTCTTCATATCATAGAATATCACCTTTCTTATGTAGAAGCATTATGGTAGAAAATAGGCATGTTTCTTGTCAATAACTATTGAAATTCAATGGTTTATGGGCTTCTTTTCATTTTTTTACTGCCATATTGTGCAAATACTATGAGAAGCTTTACCTCTTATTACTTCAAAGCTAAGACATTTATAAAACATTTTTCTTTTTTGGTGGGTTTACAATGATAATAAACATTTATTTTGTGATCACACACCACTGCCTAGCTAATAGGGCTAACATTGTATCTAGAACTTCAAAAACCAAGCAAATAGACATTTGGGTTTTCTTCATTAAGTCATGCTCTATGCAGGTCACTGTAGAGAAAGAAAATAGGATTAAGTTACTAGCCTTTTAGTTTAGAAACAGATGGCTGAGTTTATTACCAGTGCTCCAGCAGCTAAGAAGCTAAGACTTTAAAAAAACTGATCATGATCATGACATGAAAAGCAGCATGATGTTGTTAAGATAAGTAGATTGGCATTCTCATTGAGCTGAACACAACAGTTTTAGCCATAAAAAGATTTAAAATGAAGACGTGTTTTATGTCTTCGTTCCCTCATACAAATAATTATTTGATTTATTTGCTTTGGATTCTGGCGAAAAATTAGAAAATAAAACTGTCAGTCTAGAATTAAAAAAAAATTAGGCAAGCATAAATATTGTCATGAGGTCAGGTATGTTTGTAATACTAATAATCTGAATACAGTTGAGTTGGCTGGTTAAAAGTAAGGAGTTTTAGCTAAAAACTACTATACAATTCTCCAGGTAGGAGGATTTAGTTCTAGTAACAGCACTCAGAATATCTGTGTGAAGTCTCAAATTTTAGTTCTATAGAATTCAAAAATTATTTGAATGCTTGTATGTATTACATTAATTTATGAGGGATTTATTTTATGTACCATGTAACTAAAAGGATAAGGTTTATTTGGTCTGAAGAGTATGGAATAACTAATCCTAATCTAAACTAACTAAACATTTTCACAGTTTTTGATAAAGCAAGAGCATAGTGTTGCTCCTAAATGAGTGGTAAACTTAGTTAACAAAAGAGAAATATATGCAGTCAGCTGTCTGTAAAGGCAGAAGGAAAAAAATATTCAGGACTCTGTAGAGCACTTCTTACCATAAGTAGTTCATTGGCAACATAGGCGTCTTGCCTTTTCTCTTCAGTATCATGAGTCATGGAACAGCTTCGAAGTGTAGCTGGAGTCTCCGTAGATTACACGTCCACCTAACAGCTCTAGTTAAGTCTTCAAAGGAACAGTAGCTTTGCTAGGACAGGTGAGAAAACTTTCTGAACCATTAATTTTTTTGAAATTTTTAACAGTTCTCGCTGTTAATCCTAAGGACTCGGTCTGGAATTTGTGTGTGTATTTGAGAACATATATGAAGCAAGAACACATCCCTTACTCAAAATAATGGGTACCAGAGTAGCAGCCAAAGAAGCTCTTGCATGCGAGTCTGCATATTGCTGAACAGAAATTATGTACTGAACCTGAATAAATTAATTAAGAAGAACCTGACTGGAATAGGCTTTTGGCTGGATTTTTTTTTTAATTTTTTGTTTTTTTTTATTCTGCGTAGTCTTCACAGCATTCTAGAACAAATAAGTGGATGTAGATGTACACATCCACCCACTACATGATTTACTTTGTGTAGATCTCACTTTTCTTAACTACGTTATAGTCACTGTGACTCTTGCCTGAAAGAGATCTAGTGTGGTGTCTCTTTATGTGGAAGGAAGTCCGTATGTACAGGCCCCTTGTTGGCTCTACGTAATTTGATAGCATGCTAACCTGGAGTTTATTCATGTTTCCACCTCTTTGAATTGACTTGATATCAGATTAAATAAATAACAGATGGTGTTACAAAGTGGCCTGTGTATCTTTATGTGTACAGAACAAAAATGCAATAATGCACTAAACAGCCAGTTGTCTAATAATGGGCATCTAAACAGATCACTGAAAATTCAGTTATAGAAGAAATAATTGATTCTTTTATGATTTCAGAGACCTTAAATGGGGGGGGGGAAGTATTATTTTTAAGAGAAGCTTTATGCATTGTTTTGTGTTTTCATTACAGGTCTTCCAAAGGCCGCAGTCATCAGTCACATGCAGGTTCTTAAAGGAGCTGCTGGACTGTGGGCTTTTGGTGCTACTGGAGAAGACATAATTTATATTACTCTGCCTCTTTACCACAGTTCAGCGTCTCTTCTTGGCATCGGTGGATGCATTGAATTGGGTAGGGCTCATTTCATTTAATTGTTATTAAAGAATTATTATAAAAATTTATAAAACACACTAAAGTTCACTGCTATTAGGAAGACTAATGCTTTGCTGAAACCAAATGAATAGTCTCTTTGGAATAGCTTTATATTTCTGTATTTTGGAATGGGGACTGTTGTAAATAGCTAAGGATCTCTTACAAGCTATTTTTGTCGTACTGGGGAAGAATTAGTTATAGACATTTGTGTCACAAATGTTTTTAGTTTCTTATATATTTAGGTTAAAAGGAGTTTAAGGACATATGTAATAGTCAGTGTGTATAGTGCATTAGTGTATAGGCAGGCTGAGTGTGGTGATTTTCAGTTAGACACTTTTGAGTAATGTTACAATACTAACAAAGAGAAGTTGTCTTCTAGCTGTCAAGCTCTTATCTATTGGTGTACTCACTCACCAAGGAGGAGACTGGGTTCATCTCCCTTCTTTGTCTACCAGGTTTGAACACGTCTTCTAATAAAACAGCTTAAATACCATATGGTTCTGTGAACAAGGCTGCTCTTAGTTCCTCTTACGTTCTGTTTTGTAGAAAGAGTGAATGAACACAGCTAGCAAAGCTGCCATGCAGAGAAAATGCTTAATTTCCTTTCTCCGCTGTTTCCACAAAGGTGCAACCTGTGTGTTAAAAAAGAAGTTCTCAGCTAGTCAGTTTTGGAGTGACTGCAAAAAGTACAATGTGACTGTCATCCAGTATATTGGAGAACTTTGCCGTTACCTTTGCAACCAGCCAGTGGTAAGTGGAACCAAAATGATGGCTCTTCATCTCCATCTGATACGTACATTTATTGTTCTTACTGTGGTTATGTTAAAACGGAAATAAAACTGCACTGAACCTGTCCCTCTGCTTTTTTTATGTGAGGTTCCTCCAATATTTGGTGATCTCTAGGCTGTAAAAGAAACAAATAGCTTGAATCAGATGTGGAAACCAGAATAATAATACCTTTCTGTCTCTGTTTCTTTTTTATTTGGTGTTTTTTGGTTTTTTTTGTTGGGTTGGTTTGGTTTTGTTTGTGTGGTCTTATTTGTTTGCTTTTTAACTTTATCATACAATAAGCAAAAAGTTACAGGATAACGAAAAATCGAGTTGAAGACTATAAAGAAAAGCAAAAGAAATGAAGGGCCCAGCTTTTCTATTATACATTTTGATTTTTCTTCATTGTAGGCTAAAGTGATTTCCCCAAAGTTATCTCCCTTCTCTCCAACACTTCACAACTTTTGCTGTATCTGAAGCCTCAGATATTAATTATTCTGCTTTCTGTACTTTAACAACTGTACAGTTAGAGCATGGCATTTTCTTTTACCATTTTATTACATTCAGTACCTTAAAGCAAAAATTATAGATTAATATACGTCACTTTGTAAAACAGACTTATTTTTAAATCCTTACCAAGCCATCATAAATTTGAAGAAATTTTACGTTTTCCAAATAAAGTTATTTATGCCATCATTAACTATTTATATACTATGCTTATACCATCATTAACTATTCATTAACTACATAACTTTTCTATTTATTAATTTAAGTGCATACTTTCTAGGAGCTGGTATGTCTAAACTCTTTGCCTGGTGAGCCTTCAGGGTTTTTTTTGGTTTTGGCTTTTTTTTGCTAGCTGGCTAAAGACAAACCTCATGTAATTTATCAACAAAAATTGAAATTATGAAATGGATCAGTTTGACAAGTTAGGTACCTGAAGAAAAATAGTAATTATTTGTCATGTTAAAACTGGAAGATAAACACGTTCACACAAATAAATGGAAGGCTTTAAAATATGTTATGCAATCCATTTTTTTTTCAAGTAGGTGAAGTAATTTGCCAAGTTGTTATCTATGTTTCATTAACTTAGTACTACTATATATACTGACAGCATGGGAAAGATATGGCTAATACAAGTTTTAAAGCTCTGTGAAGGTATTACGTGGGCAGTGTTCTCAAGGCTAGAGTGCTATTAAGCCCTTCTAATGAACATATTTTAAAACCATAGCAATTATCTTAAGTGTTTCATGTTTCTTTAACACTGAACTTGAAATAAATTGTATGTTTCTAATAGTTGAAAGGTGCATTGAGCTCTTTCATGTCATAGATTTTGAACAGAACTTTTGGCAAGTCTCTGTGGTAGCATAGACTCTTGGCTTAGCTTTCCTTATTAGCTTTGTCTTATTTGATCATTTTGCCTCCCACTGACATCTGCAACAGCTCCCAAAGACTCTTTTACAGTAGAATTTTTATGAAGCCTGTTCTCCATCCAGTTTGGTTTAGTAATCCATTGTCTGAGAATAACATCTGTTAGAAAAGGAAGTTGTCTTTTTTTCCTTAAGTACGAGTACAAAGACCTTGCATTATGTGATGTTCATAGATTTTGCTGGGCTTCTAAATAAATGAGTAATCCTCATGCCTGTCCTCTTCCAAGCCCTTTTTCTGCATTCTTTTAATCATAGTGAAAGTACAAGAGCCAGCATGGATGGCTAGTAGCCATCAGTAGCTACAAAATGGATCCTGCTCTAAAATATTAGCATGACTACTCCAGTGAAAGAGAATATTCAACAAATTAGTAATTTGTTCTTGCTGGCTGACATTGCTCAAAGTCTCTGTTAACAGTGATCTATGACATTTCAGAAGTATGGCATGGCATAACATAGCTACCTATTTCCTCTCTAAGCAAAGGCCTAGGAAATACTTCTCTACTAATCTGTGGATATATTTTCCTTGGAGGGTTGCCACACATTTAAAATTTAACATGTAAAGTGTATACAAAATCTTAATAACGAAATTGCAGATTTATTTCAAATTTGAACAAATGAGCTATTTAAAAATATCTGTTGCATCCAGAAGCTTTTGGAAATATATGAATGGTAATACGGCATCTCTTTCTTGCTTTCCTGTAAAGGAGACCTGAGTACTGAAGTCGTTTACAAACAGGCTAGAAATGTTTTCTTGGTCATTATGTCTTGTCTTCTACTCTCATAAGTTGTCATGCATTATGACATTAATTGTATGAAACTTGCATGAACTTGGTAAGGTCTCTATTAAAACCAGAATTCATGTCTACTTGTATTCACAGTCTGTTTGACAATTAATTATATCATTGCTTAGAAATTTCCTTTCAATATCTGTCCTGTTGTATGTCCATTTGGTTTTGAGACAATGTTATCCTCTGACACCAGTGACATTTCCTCTTTCCTTGGGGGTTAATACCTTGGGTATAAGTAAGGTGTACCTTATACTTGAGTATAAGACCATGTATATCAGCTTTCAGACTTTATTTTGTTATACTGAAGCAAGCCAATCTCTCTACTAGATCCAGTTTGGCCCAGGCTTCTTTGGATGGGATTAAGCTCTCTGAAGTGACTTTAGAAAAGATGCTTATGTTTAAGGATTTATTTTGTTAAAACTCTTCTGTGTCAGAACAATAGTAATTTAGAAGGAGAAAACAAGGAGGTCAGTGCTGCTGGGATGAGCAAACAGAATGAACAGTTCTTTCCAAGCTGTTGACTGAAGTGTTGTGGGAAGGGGTGTAAGAACACGGTTTATATGTGTCCCACTGTCTCCCACCTAGAAACAGGTTTTGATAGTCAGGTAAGGAAGGAAAAAGGAATCAGGAGGCATTTATTTGCAGTGCAGGTTTTACTCGACATTACATTTTATTCTCGTTAAAGTTTAGCTCAATTTATATTCAGTAATGGAAATTGTTCACTAATGGAAATTTGTGAAGCCCCTTGTAGGTTTTCAGCTTAAACATTTTATTAAATACTCCAAACCAGTAATGTGTCACAGTTACGGACAACCACATCTGTACCTTCCATTTGAAGTCTCTGAAAAATCTCTGTATGTCACTGAAATTTTATTTACTGAGGCGAATTTAGCAGTTTATTCCAGTAACCTCTTTTAAAAAAAAAAAAAAAAAGTGACCACCCGTGTATGTTGTAAGCTGACATAATTCTTAACCAGATTTGTTGCTGATTTACTACAGTATCAACAGTGCCTAAAAGGAGAATTAAGCACTGTTTGTACATGCAGTTAGAGAAAATAGAATTTTTAGACTAATAATGTATTTGGCACATCTGAAATGCAGCTTAAAAATGGACCTGGGATTTTGAAGCTTGTATTTTTTTCCCTCCCAACTATATCAGTTGATCTAATTAAAACATATCACAACAAATTTTGTCTGTGCTTTAAACTGGCGTGACTACAAAAAACAGCACTATTTTTAAAACATAGGTTTAAGAGCAGATTATAATCCCATCCATTTACGCTACTACTTTCCGATATTTAAAGGTACTGGCATACCTCTCTAGAACTCCATCCACAGGATGATTCTGTGCCTGTTTCCTCATTCTACCCACTAATAACGGTAAAGGTTTTCAGGTTCTCTTACTGAAGAAGTCTTCTGTAATGTTTGTAGGGTTCCTTTGGCCTTGGGAAGCATTGGTTTTACATACTCCAAACAGCACTGAACACTAGTTGCAATGTCACCTACTGGTTGTAGCATCATGGCTCAAAACTTTTCTCAGTCTTTAAGTCATATAACTTGGCCAATTTCCTTCCTTCCAGCTTCTTTTTCTAGATACTTATCTTTTGGGTTAAGTGAGTGATGCAACAAATGTCCTAATAGTGAAACCTAGAAATCGCAATCCTACTTTTACAAAGGGAAGCAACTTATTGCTCACAGAATACTGTGTGCAATAATGAGTGCAAGAAATTGTCTGTGCGTGCTTTAATTCTCTGAATTGACCTTTACAAAGTTTTCTGTAATTTGTTTTGACTTGTGGGCTCTTGGGGCAATCACCAAAAATACAACTATCTGCTTCATGTTACTGGGTGGAACACAGACAAAAGTGACTTTTTTTTTTTTTTTGGTAGTTATTTTCAGAGGAAGTAGAAGTACACCTAAAGAAAATACGTCCTATTAGAAGAGCTAAAGGAAGAAAACTCCTTTTAGAATCTAATCCTATTAAATTATCAGGAGATTGCTTAATGAAAGTGTGGTGAGAGTGAGCTATACTAAATAGCAAACAACCAGTTCCAGAACTGGAAGGAAGTGTCTGGTTCCTAGAATTCCTGTTCCTTTCTTATGGTGAACCTCTTCAGTACTCTTCCTGTTTTCTTTTACTTGTATTTTTAAATCGGTGTATGTATTTTGCTCAAAAAATCTATTTGCAATTTATAATTGGGCGTTACTGAAAAATAAACATAAGCATGCATCTTGAATAATTTATTATGTCTGTCATCATAATGGCAGTAGGATATCTCTCATTTTATAATCTCTCTACTAACTACCTTATGCCCCTCTTTTCAGGTCTGATGTGTCAATAGAGACCTAGTGAATGTGTTGTTACACACATTCCTTGTAAATACACTAATGTAAATCCTGTGTGGTCTGTCCATCATATTTTATATTTAACAGATGTTTGCATTTCTCAAGTCCTGTGATTGCTTTTAGTTTCATCAAGACTGTAATACAAGAAACACTTCATGCCTCCTTTGCTTGGAGTTGCCTTTATTTCTCTCTATTTGGCTTTTCCTGCTGCAGAAATAGTGAAAGGGAGACAATGAACATGGGTTTTTTTGTATTCTTTTAAAGCAGCTGCTAAGTAAATTTTTATATAGCTGCAGTCATGAATCCTTCCTGCACCAATTAATATACTGTTGATGGCACTTTAAAAGGCATTTCTTTTATCAACAACTTAATCATGTAGATAATCCACATAGTTTCCAAAGAACACTTAAGGAGAAAAGACTGGCAGATGAAGAATCCCAAGTATGTGGTGTTCAGTGTAATAAGGCAGATCTTGACTTGTCAACTAATTACTATACAAATAAACAAAGCACTCAAATGGAGAAATAGTGTGCCAGAAACTGATTTATGAAGTATGCAGATATTTGGTATATGGTTCAAAGATCGTGGCAGAATGAACTGAAGAAAAGTCCAGGTCTGAGGTAAGAACAGTTCTCACTTGTGAACGCTTCAAAAAGGCATTGAAAAAAATGTTTCACCTTTACTATAAGAAATAAGTGTATACAGATTCAATTTCAATTTCATTTCAGAATCACTCTCCAAGAAAAGAAAACCACAGTTCAGGAAAATGAATAAATAGACATTTTAAAAAAACCTTGGAAAAGTGTTCTAACATACTATTATTCTAAAATCTGTCCTCTTAATTATCTATAGAAAACTATTAATCACATTAAGAAACACAAAACATGAGCAAATTATCACAGAACACACATTATTTGCACTTATTTGTGATAGCTGAGTAGAGCAAAGCACTGAGTCCTTCATAAATCAGATACTGTGAGGAAATACAGCTTTTAGTGAAGGAACTGTTAGCTAGGAACTATGCTGTCAAAGCAGACTAAGAATACCCATGCAGACAACTGTTCCAATTCCTAACAACCCCTTCCATGAAGAATTTTTTCCTAATATCCAATCTAAACCTGCCCTGGAGCAACCTGAGGCCATTTCCTCTCTTCCCATCACTTGCTACTTGGGAGAAGAGACCAACACCCTCCATGCTACAACCTCCTTTCAGGTAGTTGTAGACAGTGATAAGGTCTCCCCTCAGCCTCCTTCTCTCCAGGATAATCAGGCCCAGTTCCCTCAGCTGCTCCTCATCAGACTTGTGCTACAGATCCCTTACCAGCTTCACTGCCCTTCTCTGAACTCTCTCTAATATTTCAAAGTCCTTCTTATGATGAGGGGCCCAAAACTGAACACAGGATTCAAGGTGGGGCCTCACCAGTGCCAAGTACAGCGGCACAATCACTTCCCTAGTCCTGCTGGCCACACTATTTCTGATACAAGCCAGGATGCTGTTGGCTTTTTTGGCTACCTGGGCACACTGCTGGCTCATATTCAGACGGCTATCAATCAACGCCCCCAGATCTCTCTCTGCCAGGCAGATTTCCAGCCACTCTTCCCCAGCCTGTAGCGCTGCCTGGGGTTGTTGTGACCCAAGTGCAGGACCCGGCACTTGGCCTTGTTGAACCTCATACAACTGGCCTCAGCCCAACAATCCAGCCTGTCCACATCACTCTGTATGGCCTTCCTACCTTCCAGCCGATCAACATTCCCACCCAGTTTGGTGTTGTCTGCAAACTTACTGAGGCACCCTCAGTAATTCAATCCCCTCATCCAGATCATTGATAAAAAGATTAAACAGAACTGCCCCCAATACTGAGCCCTGGGAAACACCACCTGTGACCAGCCACCAGCTGGGTTTGACTCCATTCACCACAACTCTTTGGGCCCGGCTATCCACCCAGTTCTTTATCCATCTAGGCCATGAGCTGCCAGCTGCCATCTTTTCCACTAGAGAAACAACTTTGTGCTTGTAGTAGTATAAATCAGCCAAAATAACATGCGTAATTGAAGGTAGTGAAGTAGCTATATTTGTCCTTTTGGAAAAAAAATGAAACAAAACAAAACAACAAAAAACTGCCGAATCAACAAACAAACAAAACCCCCATAATCCATGTAGGTCCTTGTTTCCTAGTTTGTGTCTTTTCAGCAAACAGCCGTCAATGCTTTTATTTTTCTTAAAGTACAAATAATGGAAGCAAACTTGCCTGCTTATTGACTTGATCTCTAGAGATTTTGTATGTTCCTATTCTGATGAATGTCCCATTTAGTGTTTGTATATATACACACACGTATTTGTCTCTTCCGTTCATTGTGGAACAAAAGATTCCTGTGAAAGAATCTCCTATGTTATTTTTCGTATCTTAGCAGAGACAGTATATTTGAATAATTCAGGGGTGTCAGCAAGGGGTAGCTGCAGTTCAGTTACTGACATTTTAATTTCAGTTTACCAATGAAACCATAAGCAAAATAACCCACTTTGAAAAGTTTTAAGTTGAGCTGACTGAAGAAGGAGGACAATTTTCTAGGGGAAAAGAAAGAGTTGAAATCTTTCCTGACAAAGTTCAAAGTAGCACTGAACACTTTCTCTTAAAAAAATGAATACTTTTGTTGTTGGTTGACATGATTTTGAATATGTAGTATAACAGACATTATTATTTCAGATATATGAAAATCTGCACTGTTGTATTGTGACATTGCATCTGAAATTGTAAAAACAAACCACTCCAAAAATTACACCTATGGGCAATTTCTACACCCTTTGTTCCGGGCTATGTCCACAGTCAGTTTTGTTGTACTATGTAATGCAGCACTTGTTAATAATGATTTATCGTTAAATCAGTGATGTATGTGCTTATGTGTTTCAAAATGACTTTTGCATCTAAAGTAAGGTAGGAGAGAAGTGAAAAGGAAAGAATTGGTTTGTTGCAGAAACAGAATGGTTAGTGACCAAGGGAGCCTGGTGAGTGATGTAGTTTTGAGGTAAAATAGCAGAATAATGCTTCATATTGTAATCTGCCAAGACATATCTGCATCTAGTGAAATAGGTGAGGTCCTTGCCAAATCATTTCAGCAAAAGAAGCTGATTTCCAGCAGAAAGAATCTGATGCTCAATGAAGGAATTTTTTATCATTCTATGAGTTACTGGTTCTGAAGAGGGAAGAAAAAAGGCTGGTCCTTCTTTGTGATTTAGAGGAGGACCTTAAAATTGCAGTGTTTGCAGTTTTTGTTATAGAAATGTGATTTCACGATCTGCATGGAAAATTGAACTTTGCCATGACATAAGCCTCTGAGGAACACTCCTGTCTATGTATTCAGTAGAAGGTTAACTGTTTTTAACATAAAAAATATTTAAAGATTCTTGTTTCAGTTGGCTGACCAGATCTCTTCGCAGAAATAATTTGCTGTGCTTTTAAGCCAGATTAAAGGTGTTAAAATGGTTTTTCACTATAAAGACATACCTAATTCATACTGGATTAGAGTTGGGGGGTGGGGGGGAGGAAACTGGGATAGAAGAACAGAAAAAAAAGGACTATCTGCTTTCTTCGGTATATATATATATATATATATATGGATGGATGTGTATATCTGTGCACACACACACACATATATATAAAGAATGTGAATATGTGCGTATGTATATGCAGAGGTGTTTGCATACATTTGTGTAAGTGCATATATATAGAGGTATATACAGTGTTACGATACCAGAGCGCTATGGGGTTCTAAATGTATGTGGTAACAAACTGTACCTTTGTTTATTTTGTGCTGTCTCACTTCTAGGACATTCTGTATTGCCCTTTGCAATGATTAAAAAGGAAGTCAATTTTAAAATAGGTGAAATTAAAAAACAAAACAACATTTTAGATCTTCTGCCTTCTGATACTTAACTCTGATTGTATTTTAAAGGTGCTCCATGCAATCGCAAGGTTTGAGAACAAATTCATAAAATTAGAGTATCACTGAACTGGGTGAACACGTACTATTGTGTTTCTTGCGATGAAACATGGGAGTTGACAACAGTTAAGACTCAAGATCACCAAGGAATAATGTATTCCAAGTAACAATGAACAAAACCGTAAAAGTCTTAATATTGAAAGAAATACAGAAGCTGACTCATATGTAATGTGTGGGAAGGAACAGATATTACAAGTGTGTGAAATCTGATTGTTTCTTATAATCAGTCTGAAGACATAAGGAAGTAACAATTAATCTATGCTGACTTTAATACTTTGCAGAAATAATTCTTGTCTTTCTGTATTCTTCCCAGTTTTCTAATTTCTCTGAGTGGAAACAAACAGAGATGATACAACTTTTACAATTTGGAAGCATTTATATAAACTAATTTAGCCATTATTTAGGAAATAATTTGCTTGCTCAACAAGATTATAAGGTTTTGACTGCAGTTTGCTGCAGCGTAGCTGCAGGCAAGCTCTGCCAGCATTCTTTAACTTCTTAATTCTTGGTGGTGGTGGTGGTTTTTTGTTGTTTCTGTTGTTTATACTTGATGTATTTAAAGAAAGTACATTTTTCCCACACTAGATGCAACAATCAAATGTGGTTATCAGTAGATTATACTTTAAATTATTATTTTATTTTTTTTAACAGAAGGAAGGAGAAAAGAATCACAAAGTCCGACTTGCAGTTGGAAACGGAGTCAGAAATGATGTATGGAGAGAATTTTTAGACAGATTTGGTGCTATTAAGATCTGTGAGTTTTATGGTGCTACTGAAGGAAACATTTGTTTCATGAACCACACAGGAAAAATTGGATCTGTTGGACGCACCAATTTCTTTTATAAGGTGACTATTTATTTACATTGTACTTTGTAAAAGGGAGTGCTGAAGGTAAAAGTGTTTCTCAGCTTGACCACAGGACGTGGGGCTGCACTCATAAGTCCAGGGTAAATTTTCTAGCTTAGCTACTGCAAGTTTAATTGACCCTCTGTAAAATCTTGGCTGCTGAAGTATTGCAGCTTGTGCTTAGCACCCAACCCAGTTATATTTTCAGCAGTAGCACACAGATTTTTCTTAAAGTACACAAGAGTCAAAAAGGCCTTCCCTCTCTTCTGACAGTTTTGAGGAGGTTCCAAGTATTATTTCAAATCTCTACTATATTAAAGGACAAAAAAGGAAGTTGGGTTTGTTTTAGTACCTAAGAACTCATTATCATGAAATAAACATACAACATACTGTTCTGACAGTGTTCTACAGTTTATATTTAGAGCTTTTTTCAAACAGTATATTTGTATTGCATTTTACTATTTAAATATTTGACATAAATGGGAATTAATGGTAATTAGCATATAGGCAGATAGAACTGTAAGAGATATTTTATACCTAGCTGCAATTAAACATAATTAAACCAAATGACTTTACATCTAGTCTGTATCATTATTCAGAAATTTCAAAGATAATACAATACAAATATAATCACTGTTGAGTAACTGTGACAGACAATATTTGCCAAGGGTATTAATTTAAAAATTCTATGTCCCTTTTCTAGTAAGTCTACTGTATTGATTTGGTTTGTTCTAGGTTACTAAAACTCGAAAAAACAAACTTTTTTTTCACTGCTTATTTGATTGTGTTGTATTTAATCAGCTTTGACAATGGAAGTTATATGTCTTTGGGAAAAGGAATACATATTATTTATATCACACAGGGTGGTTGTGTGACGTCCTTGTGAGTAAATGAAGGAGAATTTATCTCACCTTGAAATTCACAGATAGATTTTTTCTCTTTGGGTCCTATTAGTGCCATTTACTAAATGGTTTGAGAAGTAAGTAAGTAACATGTGTCCCAAGCTTTAGCTAATAATACGAAAGATTATTTAGCTAGGCTTTCCAGCAAGGAGACTAGATATTTAACATGTTGTAATTTACACCAATTTTTACTGTTCTTGAAATAAAGAGGACTACATGCATTGCCTAGAATTTGCAAATTAACTGAGATACCTGTCTGTATATATAAATCTTGCTGACTTCAGTGTCATTTGTTCTCCTGAGGAAAACTGATAGTAAAATGTCCTGACAAAACTTTTTTTCAGAGCACAATGTAAAAATAGTGTTTGGAAATACATCAGACGTATCTTCTGATGATGTGCAAATAGATTTCTAGGCAGTGTGTGTTCCAAGGTCCACAACTTCAACACAGCATCCCCACATCATGATCACCACAGACTACTTTACATTCTTTGCTTCTGGGATGGGAACCCAGACTTCAGGAAGGAGGTTGGAAACACTCAGAAAAACACCACAAAAGCTAGTGTCTTTTTCAGAAACTGTTGAGAGCTCAGGAATTCAAGCAGACCGACTTTGCTGATTCTCTGTTCTGCATGACTGATGCTCTGTAGGGTGCACAGTGGACATCTGATGTTGGTGGATGTCTCTAGAAGGATACAGATCCACTACAGGAAATCAGGAATCTGGAATTTAGGGAGCAGTAGGTGAACAGGAACCTTAGAGTTAATTTTTGTTTCAGACTTTTTAAAGCTACGTGCTTTATTTATTTTTTTTTTTCTTTTTTTGTCTTAATGAATTGTATATTTATTCCAAACCTGAAAGTACTGAAACTTGTTTTCAATATTTAGGAACTTTTGACAGAGTATTGTCATAAGTCATTAACCTTTTGGAAATACCATGTAAAGGTTATAGCAGATAAGGGAATAGACTTGAAATTACCTATTTATTGATTTACTTATCTTTATTTTTAATCAAAGGTGGGGGGGGGATTTGCATGTATTAATAGTGGCACTTCATATGTTATTAACATATTCTGTTTGCGTTTCCAAGATGAAGTAGAATTTGGGGTTTTTTTGCACATGAAACATGCTACCTTTTCCTCTTTAATAACTGGATTCATGATTTGAGTCAGTCACTGCAGATTGAGAGAAAAGTAGCTCATGCAAACTGCAATTAAAAAATAAATGAAGCTGTAACTGAATACTTGATCTCACTAGACATCTCTTCTGTGATTTATATACTCTTCCAAGTTGGAACTGTTAAAGTCTGTGGAAACATCAGTATAGTCTGCTAAGATAATTACAGATTGTCTCTTTGCTTACTCAGTGTGAATATGGAAAGACCATAAGATATTTTATGAACCGGAAAAAGCCATTCGTTCCATTTGGCTTGGCTTGAAATCAATTTTATTCTGTCTTTTTCAGTATTCTCTTTTCCCTAGAAATAAATCTATAGTACGTCTTCAGTTATTTCTGTAGTTTCTGTCATAAGGAAAGTAGCTAAAGCACATTATATGTGAGCAGCCTCAATATTTAGCTACTGCCATTCTTGAAGGGGCCTGGGGTGTACTGACTCCCAGACCTTCCCCCTTTGTATATACACTTGGCATTCTATGACTTTAGAGTTTGAGGGAAAAATGAAGGTTGTCACCGAAAACCAAATTCAGTGCAGAGACAAATTGCCTCGCCTTTGTTTCACAGGCACGGTTTGTCTAGCCAGGTCAGTGGGTGGATCACATGACCTGTTTTATGTGGAAACAGAACTGCCCCAAATCTCTTCCAAATCAAGGAGGTTTCAGAGACTACTCCAAAGGTCCATCACGAGCTTTTTCATAAACAGTATGTTTTGATCCACAGCATTTATGGTTGTGCAACATACGCTGTCTCTCTCTGAAAGAATTTGTGTCCGTGGAACAACATGGCATATTAACGATATTATAATAGTATGTGTCTCACCTTAACAGTTCTGAGATCTGTTAACTGCTGGGGCTCTACTTCTGTCACCAGTGCAGCTCCTCGGGCTGGCAGTTCCCTCAGTCTGCTTCACAGCGCATGTTTGCAGGAGCAGCTAGCTCCCTCCTATGCTGAAGCAGAGTAGTGTTGACACGAACAAGGATTTGGATGTAGTGCAGTTTCAGAAAAGTCTGTAAGAGTTTAAGAGGGAGAAGGACTGTTAAAAATATCACGAGACACACTTTCAGTTATTTTCCCTTTTTTAAAAAAGTGCATATATAAAATATACATCTCTTCCAATCAAAATGGTTCTATGATTCTATGAAATGCTTAAGTTTGGGGACCTTTTATATGTATTTTTGATTACTCTGCAATCTGTAAGTACCATGACACTATTTTAATGCAATGGAAAAGTTCATTTTTACTTATTTCAAGCATCGGTTGCATGTTTTTAAATACATCTTACAGGTTACAGATTATTAAACAATGCATTCTAAAGTGTAGCTGTTGTGTTTGGTTTACTTCAGCCCGAATGGCACCCACTGGATATGTAGCAAAATGTAAAGGAGGGCAGCTTTATTTCTGATTTGCTGACCCATGAATGATCTGAAATTGGAGACTGTATCCTGCTGGAAAGCAGAGGATGGCACAGACAAAGCCCAGCCATACAATTCCTAATTTTTTTCTTTCTTCAAAGAAATGCTACAACAACTTTTGAAACATTATTCTTTTGACATATGGAATGATATGGTGAGATACCTTTAGACATACTCTCCAGGGATTTCCTAAACAATTATTTATTAAACTGGGAATAGAAAGAGAACTGAGAAAGGGGAAAAGAGGCCTGTGTGTTCATGCATGTGGTACCATAAAGGAGAAAGAAGAAACTTACTCTCTACTGGCATATTTGCACAGTCGGAATGAAGTAAATGCAGTATAAAAACCCATGCATACAGGCATTGAGCAGGTAGGTTCAAAGTATAGTATTTTTAGCAGGGAAAAAGGAAAAGAAATAGGAAGGCATATCTATTGTAGGTAATGGCAATGGCACAGTTTCTGAAGGTGAAATACAAAGGTTACAGCTTTAAAAGACAAATTAAGCTCTCAGAATGAGCAAAGTAACTTTCCTGACAGTAATTGCCAATACAAATACAAATACTTGTGATCAATATTAAAGTTCTACCTAACACATTTATTTTCATAAATAATTTGGAAGACACAAGTTAACAGGAAGAAACAGATGAATGTTACAGCAGTTCCCAGACATACAAGAAGCCACGGTGTGTGATATGTTAACTCGAGGCAGAGCTCTTTTTTGCACTTCTTCATTTTCACACTATACTCATGTATTAGAAAGCATTGCTGTGGTATATGAATAAATCTTTCAATACTGATATTCGTGCAGAGCAAATGAACAGAAAAGTAGAATCCTCTGAATAGCTTTCTAGATGTTAAAACTTAAAATGTTTTAAAAATAAAGTAATGTATAGATTAACATAGTAATATAATAAAATACTCTTTAATATTTTCATCTGGCATACCTATGTAGTTAATATTAACAATTAATTTTATTATGTATTATATATTTATATATATATATAGTGTGTATTTATTTAAATGGGAAAAATCTGTGAGACACTCAGTTGTGTCTATGAAATACATATATAAATCTCTTTCTTACACTGAAATCACTGAAATAAATTCTGAGTGATGCCAGAGAACTTGCAATGGGAGAGACTAATGAGATCCAGGGAAGGTTGTAAGAAGGGCTAAAAATAACCCATAGCAAGTACACCTAAAAAACCCCAGCATGTCCAAAAACAATTCCAAAATTTATTTATAAATTTATTTTTTATTATTTTAAGCATAAGTAGTCTAACTATTACTTACTTTCTTATATTATAATCTTACATTATGATCTTACAATCTATCTTACTCAAAACTGTATGGATGAAAATCAGCTTTGAGGTAAGAAATATTTAAATCTTATAACAAATCATAAATAATTGCAACATATAAAAAATGTTGTCTTTCACACAGCAACACAGAATTACTATTGTGCACTTTTTTCACACAGTCATAAGGCTTAAGTGCCAGAAGAGATACTTCTAAGTTTCAGAATAAATCAAGTTAGGTTTAAGCAGATCTTAAAACCCTGGAACAGTGGATTCACAGGAAGAACATTGGCGTGTGTTGATCCAAGCAACGGAAGCTCTTAAGTTCATTGGCCAATGAAAATTAATGTTGTTTCTGCTCTCCTGACTTGTTTTGAGCTAAAATAATCTAAGGTACTTCAAGTGCATTTGATGCTATTTTTTTAAAATATGTGGTGATTCAGTTAATATCAAGCATAGCTTTAAAAGGGTTTTTTATTGGTTTTGTTTACTTTGGCTAATAAAACTATTCAGAGAACCTATACATCTACTCTTTACAGGATAAGTAAGGCATTACAAGTATATTTGTAAAACATTTGTGAACTATGAAGATACTATGCTCCAGACTTATTTTTCTTACATTTCACTTTTTTAAGATGCTTGGGACTAAATCTAGTAAATGTAATGCTTTGTTTTATAAACAGATCCGCTCTTAGAGAATTTAGCATTATCTCATCTCTAAAATAACTAAATAAAAAGCAATAGCTTGCTATCTTTGTTCTCTGATGAAGGTTCTGTGAGCATTCACTGTAAGCTGAAACTTAGGGAATTTCAAAACTATTTTCAAAACAATATTTAAAGTCACATATTTCCAGTCAATTAAAATAAGAGAGGAAGGTGGGATGCTGTTATTAGATAACATCCAGGCAGCATAGTAACAGCCAATAATGCTACAGATCAACTCATTTTAAGTTTCAACCAGATGAATTATGCTGTTTGTTCAGTACATTTATGCGGTGCTCTGGGGAGTAAATGGTGGATTAAAATGTTGAATGCTGCATGCAGTACTACGTAAAAATAATATGGTAGTGCTTAAATAGATCAGGCCCTCTTTTCCAACAAATTTTAAATAATGAGGTAAAACAAATGTAGGCCTGTACCCAGACTATATGTTTTGCACAGAGACAGCTTTTTGTACAGAATGTATATTGGCATCGTTTCATTATGCATGTCTAAGGCAATATGTGGTGGTTCCTCCTTTTAATTATGTATTAGCATGACTATTTTTTCAAAAAATTAACTGGAATAGGCATAGTAAATAGTCTAAAGTTGCAGGTACTAAAACAGATATGCAGCAAAATAATAGTAAAGGTCTTAACAGTTTTCAAATTATCTCACATACTAAATTAAAATTTCTGAGTATTTATAACAACTTAAAATAATGCATCGTACAGACTGATATTTTTAAAAGATACAGCTATTGACCTCTGAAGGAATGAACAGATGAAAATGGAATGGAACAGGGCAAACTGCTGTTCTAATCAAACACAAGAATATCAGAATGTTCTGTTTTATATAACTTCATTCTTATTATTTATATTATTCACTACATTTGGTCTGTCATATGAAACCTATTAAAGTAGTAAATATCAACATAAAAAAGAAAGTGAAAAAGAAGAGCAATTAAACATAGACAGCCAAAAGAAAAGACTCTAAGAAAAAATGACTTCTGTTTATTATTAAGACCTCCCTTTCTCTGCATGAATAATAATATAATTATTTTCTAATTAAGGTGAAATTTCTGGCTCTCAAATTCTTAGCTTTGGTAAATGCTATAGTCTGTAATTCTTTAAAAAAATATACCCTTCACTTTATTCAGAAAGTGTCCAATTCTTGGATCATGACTTTATTTTGAATGTTATGACCTTGTCCCTTTGTAAAAATACCTTTTTGTTTCAGACTTAGTGTAGAAGGAAAACACAGTGGTGAACACTGAAAAGACTCAGAGAAACAAATTTGTCCATATGAGGCTGAAACTGTGTGCTTGATGTTTGATTCAAGTTGATATTTACTCAGACTTTCTTGAAAATAAAATGATGTGATATCGCTACAGCAACGTTTCAAATTAGGATAAAATAATTATGCAACTCTTCATCCAAATTAGTTGCAGAAAAGCAAATGGGTTTATGTTTTAGCATTCTACCCTTTGCTTCAGTCACTTTCATAATGCCATCCTTAAATTATATTGCGTTTCTTTGTTATGAAGAATTGCTGGTATGTATTCATATTTTTTAAAATTGTTTTCTCTGCGTGCTGTGAAGATAATTCTATATCCCTGGTTTGACTAGTTCTTAAATAGATTGCTCGTATACTTCTATAAGAAACGGAAAACCAGAATCCCAACCTGGGCAAACTGAAGCCTTGGGATAAAAACTTCAAACACAGTGGTCCGTGTAGTGTCAGGCATATGATAAGATGTCAGTGTCTCCCGAAGGCCTAATTTGGATTTATATCACAGCGGAAAAATGAAATAAGAGTTAGACGCTGGATATTGGAGAAAAAAAGTTTTGCAGTTCCTAATGTTGACAAGAACATCTTGCCCTCTCCTTCACCTTACTCAGAGCCACATTCTCTGTGATACTTATATAAGAGGAAGGTTAGCTGTAAAACATAACTGGCAGGTCAGTTAGGTCAGCAGTGCCAGAACTCCAGGGTTCACAGTATTTCAGAAAAATGCAGAACTAACCCTGACATTAACTGTGGAGCATGGACAACTACATAACCATGTCAAACAACATGAAAGTACACATCCTTCTGCTGGTGCTCACGCAGAAGAACTGACAAGTAAGCAAGACTGAAGCCCTAGATGAAGCAGATTTCCCTTTGTAAGGAGATCATAAAATCATAGAATCGGTTGGTTGGAAGAGACCCTTGAGATCATCGAGTCCAACCGTACCTACATCTAGCACTAAACCTTGTCTCTAACAGATCTACACATCTTTTAAACACCTCTAGGGATGGTGACTCCACTACTTACCTGGGCAGCCTGTTCCAACGCTTTGCAACCCTTTCTGTAAATAAGTTTTTCCTAATCTCAAATCTGAACCTTCCATGATGCAACGTGAGGCCATTTCCTCTTTTCCTATCACTTGCTACTTGGGAGAAGAGACCAACACCCTTGACACTACAACCTCCTTTCGGGACTCTTAAGTACACAACATCCACAGCCTTTCCCTCATCCACTAAGTGGGTCTCTGTCATAGAACAAGATCAGGTTGGTCAAGCAGGACCTGCCTTTTGTAAACCTATACTGACTGGGCCTGATCACTTGTTTGTCTTGTGTGTGCCGTGTGATGGCACTCAAGTTGATCTGATTTAGGCCTTCGTTTTTGCCAGTTGTTTTAGGTGCTAGAAGACCCCAAGAGCACTTTTCATATCAGCCACCACCTGTAAATGTCAATTAAATTCCAGATATGTTTCTATTACCCTGACTTGTGTAGGCTGTTCCACTGATTTATCTATCGCTCCTGTAACTCACTTGTAAGAAAATTAACAAAATTACAGCTCTATGTCTTCACCAAGTACTTTTGAAAGTTACAAGATTATAAAAATGTTTTGATGTTTCTTACCTCTAGGAAATGATGTAAGTTTACATACAGAGTATTTTTAGTTTTAAATAAAATTACATTCTACTTGTAGATGAACAAGACAGGAGTAAAGGTTTCCTTGCTTATACTTGCTGCCACCAGATGTCACTGTGTAGATGAATAACTGATGACTTTTTCTTCCCTTTTTTTAGCTTTTTTTCCCATTTGATTTAATCAAGTATGATTTCGAAAAAGATGAACCAATTAGAAATAAGCATGGTTGGTGTGAAAAAGTTAAGAAAGGTAAGTATGTATTTTAATAGGCTATAACAGTCTTTTGACTGTAATACAAATACTCCAGAGAATTTTTAAGGAGCTCTGCTATTGTGTTACAGTACTATGCCAACTTCAACTATTACTCTCTGCTCTAACAAAAGCAGTATTTTTGATCTAAGACAGAACATTATTAAACATACCAGTGCTGACACCAGAAGAACTTAAGAGAGCCCTGGACATATTCACAGAAGAACAATGTTCAAATGTGATGATGTGATATTATCTCTGAATCTGTAGATAATGACCTTTATGTTTTTTTAAGGAAGTTAACATAGTGAGATGCTTGCCTATGGGATCTACAAGACTGGTGGGTTAGAGCGATGTGTTTTGTTGAGAGATTAAGTGTTACTGACTGAGTTGATAAAGCTTTTTACCTGGTATCTCTTGGTTATACCTATTTTGAAAGCGTTTATTAGGTACTGAAGCATCTCTGTTATACTGTAGGAAGGTAACAGCTGTTATTTAAGGCTGGAAACTGAAGCGAAAAAAATCTCATTAAAGATCACGTAGACAGCTTTAACAAGGAGCTGAAGCAGACTTTTCAAAGGAGTTAAGAGATTCTTTAACAGGTCTTAATCACAGACGGTCACTTTCAGGAAGAAACATAAAATTTTATAGGAAATTATCTGTAGGGATGTTGGACCAACCTGTGATGGGTACACATACTCTAATTAGACACTTGGCCTAATTTTCTTCCAGTTACACCAGTCAGTCTGATAAAAAGGATTATATTTATCTATAGTCTTTCTCTTACCCATGCCCTATATCTTCAGAGCATCATGGCTGCAGTGACACTACCAGTGAACAAAATGCTTTCACCTCAGACCCTACCGATTGATTGAAAAAAAGGCACAACTCTTATGAGGATGCAGTCTTAAATTAAAAATTGTGCATACCCTTTAGTTTTATGTATTTTTATTTTTATAATTCTTATCTCTGATGTGAAGTAATGTAACTCTTAAGCTTTATTGTTCAGAATGTGCTTCCAAAAAGGTTAGTTCATACAACTACTCCACTTTCAGCAAACTACTACCCTGATACTTTGCATGCATAACAGGATAATCCTATCCCCATCTCTTCCTACTTTTTTAGAAAAAAACAAAACAAAACAAACCTATATTAAAATTTTAATATTTCACTGCAAAGATAAAGCAATGAGGCTATATCACATTAATAAAAATTCTTAGGCTGTAGGGAGTGGGTAATATTCACTTGAAGTGTTCACTTCGAGAAGATAATAGACCTACTGGTGAACTCACAACTGAAAGGTGGCAGTTCTGGGAGAAAACTGTTTGATAAGTCATCAGAAAGAAGTACAAAAGGCTGATAATTTCAGTTGTACTGTGTCTCTGTGGTCACTTTGCATGTAGAGGTGACCACAAGAATCACAAAGCAGTAGGAACAGGTAAGTTTTTATTATTGGGTCTCATGTACTGCAGCCTGCCAAACTTGATTCCTGGTCCTGTAAAATCATATGTACCAAATGAATATTAATGTAAAGTATAGGAAATGTGAAATGATACCTTAGGTTTACATTCTTTCAACTTCTCTGTATAGGTGAGGCTGGTCTTCTCATTTCCAAAGTCAATACGAAGAACCCCTTCTTTGGTTATGCTGGTAATAAGAGACACACAGAAAAGAAATTACTCTGTGAGGTATTTAAGAAGGGAGATGTTTATTTTAATACTGGAGACCTAATGGTTCAAGACCATGAGAATTTTCTTTATTTTTGGGACAGGATTGGAGATACCTTCAGGTACAATAATTGCTTCTTTTCACATTTCTTCAATAAAAACGTGAACTTGCAGAACAGAATACTGTTCTTTAATATTTGTTCTCAACCAAAATTGTTCAGTTTATTACTACTGCGATGTAGTTTATAATGATCTTGAAGTGTATGACAGGGGCTTAATTTTGTAAAAAGTGTTCCTGTGGAGCTGGATAGCTAATTTCCAGAATGTTTTATAGGAACTGCAGCTCTTAGAACAGTCCTTCCAATAAGCACAGTAACCAGCAATGGTTTTGCTTAGAGCAAGGAAGTTAGATACTGAAGTGGAGAAAAACGTATCAAATAGTAAAGACTGGTCACATTTGATACATTTAGATACATCACAATTTTAAAAAACATTATATCAGATTATGATAAGCTTCCATTGTGCTTTATACTGATAGCTAATATCCAGTACCATTTGAATTGCAAGTTTTGTCTTCTGGTAATCAGATTAATATACCAACATGACAAGTGGGAACCAATTTGAGGTGTTGTTAATATGAAATGAATGGAGTTCCTGCTAAAGTGAATGTTTTTAAAGAGGAGGTTTCCATATGTTTTTGTGGGATTAAGTATTTTTGCGTGTTTTAGATGGAAAGGGGAGAATGTTGCAACTACAGAAGTTTCTGACGTCATTGCAATGTTGGACTTCATACAAGAAGCAAATGTGTATGGTGTGTCTGTGCCAGGTAAAGGAAGCTTTAGCTGTATGTTTTTCTTCACCTAGGTTAGTTGTTAACCCTCATAGCTCTTTTATTTCATGTTTTAAACCTATGAGTCACTTCTGATTCATTCATCTGTTCAATACATAGCTAAAACGTAGATGTAGATAGTGAAAATACCACCAGATTGTGAGTGAGCCAGTGAATCATGCATTTTTATATATATGCAGTGATGCATATTTTTGAAAAGTTATCTTTCATGAATTTGTGGTAGCTACATAATCTAAATAAAAGTTTAAAGATTTTTTAGATTGGCATTTGTGGAAAATCCACACATCTGTGTGTCAAAATAAAATGTCAATAAGGTAAAGATCAAAATAACTCTAAAGTAAAAAGTATGAAGACATTCTTCTGTCTTATTTCCCTTTTCACTTAGCCTCATAAACCACAGATATATTACAAAACCAAGAACAACATGAAGAATCAAAGAAATACAGAATCACAGAATGGTTGGGGTTGGAAGGGACCTCTGAAGATCATCTAGTCCAACCCACCTGTTAAAGCAGGTTCACGTACAGCAGATCATACAGGAATGTGTTCAGGTGGTTTTGAATGTCTCATTCATTTTCAGCATTATTGCTTAATTGATCACTTGAGTGATCTCCAAATACATGTAATACCATATAAAATGAGAATGTAATCTTCCAGCTTTACTGAAACTCAGAAGATATGGCTGTCAGTTTATTAAGGCACTACATCTCTGTTTTGTAAGGTTTCTCACTAAAATGTCAACTTCATGCAGGTTTCAAAATTCTCATCTCACTTCCTTTCCCCCAGATCATGAAGGAAAAGCAGGAATGGCCTCTCTTATTTTAAAGCAGAACACATCATTAGACTTGGAGCAAATGTATAAGCAAGTTGTGACCTATCTACCAACTTATGCTTGTCCTCTTTTTTTAAGAGTCCAGGTAAGCTGAATTATTGCGCAGTGCACACGAACATCTCTATCATTTGAACATAGAGAAGGCTAAATAAATAACAGAAAGTGCTTGTTCATATATAACTTGATTAGTTTTAGAGCTGGTCCCTTTTGCTATCTTCATTAATGGATTCCTGGGAATGGAATTACACAAAAAGTCAATAAAATTTGCAGATTATCTTAAAATGGGAGGAATTGTACAAATGAGTAAGGAAAGAGATCATACAAAAGGATTTAAGGAGATTAGAAGCATGGACATGGTAAAACAAAAAGATTCAGGTAGTAATATGTGAACAATTACATTTGGAGAAAATAATCTAAAATCCATTTTGTTCAGTAGAAATGAGAGAAGAGAGAAGTAAACCTAAAGCAGGAGACAATGATTGTGCACAATAAATGACATGTTATTTGCTATGCAATATAATGACAAAAGTTAAAGCATTTGAAAAGGTACTAGGTAAATTGAAAAGGTGAATTGAAAATGTATGTTATTATTGTCACCACCATAATCACTAAAACGATCCCTGTTTGTGTGCTTGTACTTTGCTGTCGTAACTGTCCAATTTGGGAAAAAAACAGTCCCTCCTGCAAACAGCTAAAATGTAAACGTAATACAATAGACTAAATATGTATAGAAAAAAAAAGGAGGGTACAGAAACGTACAATACTGATCATCACAATAAGTGAAGTCTGATCAGCATCTTCATTTCTGGTATTTTGAAAACATCATGGCAAAGGCAAACAGAAAATTATTTTTTAAGATATTTATGAAGGAAGTCTCCTAAGTCTGAGGAGAAGATAAAAAAAATAATCATTGTTTGAAAAGAGAAGTTATGGAAGTTAATTCCCTGGGCCAATCAGAGATTGCATACTGATTCAGAACAAAGAAGGGAAAAGAAAAAGACTGTGAAGAACCTTGACATTGAAATATATGTGTATATATATCTATCTTATAAGACACCCTTTGCAGCAGCATTCTGATACAAGCAAGATTACACCTGAGAATGTTGCAGTAGTCAGTGTAAGAAATTATGAGAACTGAGTCTAGATTTATTGATATATAGATGTACAAAAAAAGCCTTTATGCTGGGAAGAAGGAGTCTGAATCTTGGATGTAGTCTTTATCAAGTATCTGGAACTCTGATTAGAAGTTAAATGCCTGCATTACAGATGAACTGCTGTTGGTCCTGCTGCTGTTAACCAAGAAAGAAGGTAGTGGGTGGAACTTCAAGGGAGAAAATTAAAAACCTATCAAGCTTGATCTGACATGTAATCATACTTTAGAAGATGACAGAATGTTTCTTAGACCAACAAAATCAGGTAGATACAATCAGGAGGTAGATCTGGAGTGGATATAATAGCTCTCTCATTTTTTGTTTTGGATATTTTTTGCATATACATTAAAAAAATAGAGACAGAAGAGAACGGAGAGAGGCCATAAGGAGGGGCCAGTAAGAGGTAGGGAGGATAGAGAAAACAGTCTCACTACAGATGCCTCCCACTGCTTTTTCAAAAGGACACAGTGACACTGAAAAGAAGCTGGAATAATAAAATCTATGTTGAAGGCCAACTTTTATTTGGACCTGGTTGAGTATGAGTATGGCTGATTTAGTATATGATTCTTTCAGCCCTTTATTTAAGGTGACAATAATCATAGATATAAAGAATATCCTGAGTGTTATCAGTAAGGAGAAGGTCTTGATAATAACAGCTTTTACTCTCATGTTCTTTAGGATGTGTAGTTTTATAATGCACACAAATGAAGAAGCTAGATTGTCTGGGGCAGGCTAGGGCTACACCAAATGAGACACTGATGAGACAGTGCATAACGATGCAAAAAGCAATGGGTAGTAACTTTTTTCTGCCATGTTTCTGGATGTTGGCCCATAGCAGCACAAAAGTTCTGGTTTTCTAGTATAATGAGAATAAACAGTGTTAAACTTACATTGAGTAAGATTTTCAAAAGCCAACGTGAATGTAAGCGAAAGAAGCCCTTCCATTGTAAAATAAATCTTTCTCTCTTCCCTAGGAAAAAATGGAAATGACTGGAACATTCAAACAGCAGAAAGTTAGACTGGTGGATGAAGGTTTTAATCCATCTACAATTACCGATCCTCTTTATTTTTTAGATAATTCTAAGAAAGCGTATGTCTTGTTATCCAAAGAAGTACATGAGATGATCTTATCTGGGAAAATGAAACTGTAATTAACCTAATAGTAGGCTATTAAGGGACAGTCTATATGAGCTACTGAATGAAAAAACAGTAATAATTACCAGTATTTATACATATTTATCCAGAATAATATTTTAAGTACTTGATATTTACAGTCAGATATGTCTTGTATTTTTCCTCACTTGATCATTATTGTTCACTAATAAATTTTTAGCTCTTGAGACCACTTTCTAAGTAAATGACCTATAAAATGTGGCTGAAATCTATTCTAATTTTGGAATCTAAATGCTGAGTCTGATAGTTTTTCTCAGTACTAAATGAACATGAGTGTTAGGTGCTACGAAACATAGCAAAAAAAGATTCAACATATAAACATATTGTGACACAAGTTCTTGCTTCTAGAGAGAGAAAATATGCCAGTAACATCTTTTTTAAAATGTGGTTTATATTTCATATATACTTCTGAATATATATTTTAAGAATAAAGGCTTGACAGTGGTTGGAAGAAAAAACAACTCTTCCGCAGAGAACTTTTCTGATAGAATGTAAGATGAAAGAGAATGAAACAGAAGAAAGCCCTCCAAACAAACCCAAACCCAAGTGGTCTATACTAATATCAATGCTGAGATTTCTGTTGTTATTCATACTCTTTCATTTGTTAAACGGGTTGTTCGAAGTGTCAAATTCTGAAGACGTAGCAAACTTGTGTGAAATGATTAGCAGCAGATCAACAACAGGCAGAGAAAAATCTGCACACTTTATGGGGATAATCACTTATATAGCATAAAAAGAATTATTATAGCACTTTATGTTAGACATATTGACTAAAAGGTAGTTTGCTTAACCTTATTAATGATTACCAGAGATTATTACTTCATGTGTATAAATTATAGCAGAAATTTTAAAACTCTAAATCACATGTTCTAATGCATTGCTTTTAAATTTTTTAAAATAAAGTATCAGATTATTTTAACCAATACTGTCTCAGTTTGATTTAAGTCTGATTGCGTAAAGTCTGTTTTGTAGCCTGTTTTGATACACTACTTGCATGCTGTCCTTCTCTAATGGGTGATGATATCAGCTTCGATGAGCCAGAAGTAGTATCATAGAATACTGAAAGGGCAACTCTTCAACACTGGGCATTGTAAGTCTCTCTTCTGTCATAACCATGATATGAACCCAGGCTCTTATAAAAGAGTAGGATGTAACATACATAAAAAACTATATTTTCTTGTTTGTTTCTACTTCGTTATTCTAACACATGTTCTTCTTTCATGCCGTGTCCATCACGAAGGCAGCCAGTTGGTGTTTTGGAGCTCTGCAGTGTGTTTCAGCAGTATTTAGCTGGTTTGAGCAGCCTACAGGTGTTTGATTCCCAGCTATGCCCACCAAAGGTATACAGAATTCCAGCTACTCCTCCATATTCCTTAGTGTAACCAAGACAGCCTGGGCAATCTGCCCCTTTTAAAATGCTGACAAGAGAGTCCTGTCCCATGCAGTATCTCAAGAAATAGGATGCTTATGACATGAAGAAAATAATAAAGGCAGAATCTACAGAACCATAGGCTCTGTATTTCCTAAGAGGAAAACATTATATTGTTTTCAAGCCAGTAGTTTTCTTTCTTTTAGCCAGTGGGTTAGGTGCCAGCAGTTGCACTGAAGCATGTTGCAGCAAAATGTCACATTTCCCATGGATATGTCATTGTTCAACAGGCACTGAAATTAGGCTGAATCATAATTATGTCAAACACCAGGAAGGGCTTTCTTTTCAGAATGAGAAAATATTTGGGCTAAGCTCTTCGTTTCCTACCCTCACATCCAGATTAGCGTGTGGAATGGCTGAGGGATGGGGCTTGAGTGTCACTGTGAAATTATGCCTCAGTATTTGCCTGGGAAGTTTCATTTCATGTAGCAGGGGTAAAGAAGCAGCTGAGAGTGGCTGAGGTGTGGATGGAAAACTGGACTGCTAACCTCACATATAAAGAAAAAAGGAGGGAGACTAAAATAAATAAAGGTAATTACTTTTGAGATTTATCACCTATATCTTGAAGTTTTCTTCTGCAAATAGGGATGGTCAATGATGACAGAAATGTTTATGTTTAAAAACCAAGATTGGAATGATCATTTAGGGAAGGTAAAATTCCATGAGGGTGAAGACATAACCACTCTCTTGTCCCAGTGAGCCTGGTACAGTTAATACACTTATAGCCTGGATTAATTTTCATGAATCTTTCCCAGGATCCCCAGGAAATGGCAAAAAATATATGAAGTTTCTAAGCAGATCATAGCCTGAATTATATTCTCCTCACCTAAGTCAGGTAGATACAGCTTTTCAAGAGATTAAGCATCTAAAATGTCCCTCACACTGCCAGCTGCGTTCCCATATGTGTAATTGCCACTGTAAAGAATGTATTTCAATTGACCTACAAATTCCCTGCAAATGACATACAGAAAATGTCTTTACCATTGGTTTCACTTTTTTTTTTTTTTTTTGTGGAGGGAAAAAAGATGTAAAGGGAGAAGCAGTATTGTTTGCGTGTTTAAAATTGAAAAATACTGGATGACCATGGGTAGAAGACAAAAAAGACCTTCTACTTAAAAAAAAAAAAAGAAGTGATAATACATTTTCAGTAGCCTGTCCTCAGCTAACAACGCCACTAGTAAGCTGATGTGCATCTTCACACACAGCAGAAATTATAAGACGTGCTAGTATTTATGAAACTTCACTAAGTCAAAAATAATTTCAAGTAAATAATGTCCTGTTTAAAATTTGCTATATCAGAAAATGTTACTTGCAGTAAAATTAGGTGCAAAGATTCAGCAGACAGCCAAAGAAAGTTTCACATGAATAGTAGTAATTTTAGGAATAAATTTAATGTGATGTGTATTATTAGCAGTACTGTCAATAACTGACAGCATAGTCTGCTAATTGGTTTCACCATAAGGGTAACATTAGAAGATCATCAGGTTGTGTCCTGTTATTCTAGACATAATACCTTACAGAATACCCCAGATTCATATAATCTATTTCTCAAATTAAGGATATGACGCACCTTACACATCATACCCTTAATTTGACAAATAGATTATATGATGTAGGCGGAAACGCTAATTTTAAATACATTAGGTCATTACCAGAGTGACATGAAATTCCAGTATCACTAACAAATCCACAGGTTGTTCACAGCCTGAGAATCTTTTACCAAAACAGTCTTCATTCAGTTTCTCCACAGACACAGTCAAATGGTCAGGAACTGCATTTGCAATACAACAAATACACAGTGACCTGTTTCCTTCTGAAGCTGTTCTTGGCACCGTGAGGTTTGCATAGTTCCCATAAGTACATAGTCCTGCAGTAGAAGTGGGGGGTTTTGCATGATGTCAGCTGTACCATGTACAGAGATAATGAAAAGGGCACTTAGACTGGCAAATTCCTCACTTTGTTGTTGTTGTTTTTATTGTTGTTGTCTTCTTCAAGTAACTGATAATGCTATGCTCACAAAACCAATTGTTCTTGCAAGTATGTACGGCCAGTGTTACCAGTATAGGACTGGCCAGACTAACTGATGGCTTTGTAAATTTGCTGTACTGATTAGCACAATTTCCATTCAGTTTTCTTTTTTTTTTCTTTCCTTTGTCATTCATTCTTTCCTCCTTGCTGATAACAAAATATACTTGCATTCTTAATTTTTTAAAGAATTGGTAATAGTAAGTTAGGAACAGAACATAGCAATGTTGAAAATGAGTCATGTTACAAGGGAATTCTGTTGGACACGGTAGTACTGAGTTCTGTAATCTGGACACATTTTTGTACTAGATATGTGAAAATGTACTCAGAGGTTTCTAAAAAAAACATCGGACTAGTTACGTTCGTGGCCTTACTGAAAGCACAGAAATTAAACACGCAGACTTTACCAGGTAGCTGCCTTTGAAATTCTGGTGAATTACTTCAATTTTTCTCCAAATGCAGGACATAACAACACAAATTTCAAAAATTATATAGAATACCAACATAATTAAATAAAATATAGTTAGCTATGAGATCATTAAACACTTGCCTTTTTTCTAAAGTCATCGCTACTAGGCACCTTGAGTACTTTTCTAACAATGTGTTAACACACCTGTCTTCTATTATACACTAATAGTTTTCTCCACTGAGTGGACTGCACTTTAATAGTAAAAGACTATACTACTGGTTTTTTTTTTTTCCCTGGATATTCTTTTCTACACATATTTTCCAGCTCAGGCAGTAACACCTGTGCTATTCCAGTCCTAGTTCATGAGCAAACTGTGAAAGGGATTGTATTCTTTATGTATGAAGATTCATTTTTACCAGTATTGTAAAAGCATGAATTTAAACATAGATCTCTGGAGAGAAATGCCTGAGCATGAGCTCATTCTCCCAGTTTCTTGTGAAACTGTGTAGGAACAGGGTGCTACACATACACATTTGCATTAGTAAATAAGAGCCCTCGCAGATCTAGTTTTCAGCTACTTTTGAATGATTAGGCTTCTTGGTAAGTTAAGAATATTCATAGACAGCGAAACTGACATTAACATCAAAATTGTCTTCTGACATCTAACTTTTTTATCGAGGGAAACTACCAGCTATTGTCTTTAGTGGATGCATAAAAAGCTAGTTACGTCATTCATTCAAATGTCAAACTAGAGCTTTAAAATTAAAAGGTATTTATGTCTGTCAGTTTCTAAAAAACAGCATGCATGAACTGTAGATTGCTTTCCACTTCACTAACATTACAATTAAATTTAATACTTCTAAAGTGTAATTCTGTTGTGGCTCTAATTAAATGAACATAATGTGTGTAGCTGAAAAAGACACCTCTTAAATGTCTCTATTAGCTGCATTTCATGGTGCAAATTTTTGATACCTTTCCTACATTTTTAAAAATAAAGTTGTTAAAGAAACTGCAAATCACCAGTAAACATGGTATATCCCAAATTAGCCACTGCAATTTACGGAACTGGAGGTGATTAAGCCAATCAGATAGAGTGAGATACAGGAAGGAAAGTGAAGGTTTCTAACCCCTTGCCATTTTCTGGTAGGGAGTAGCACTTGCTCCTGGCTGTGTAAGGTTTCATAAGAAGGTGGATGAAGTCCTTAACCTGTGAAAACTCTTTAAAACCAAGAATCAAAACACCAGCTATGAAAATTTGGACTGTACTTCAGATTTGTAAGTGAATCCAAAGTCTTAGATACAGAGAGACTAAAAGACTATCATTTTGGAAATCATAGCACATTTTGAAGTCCTCCTACTTGGAGCCTTTCTACTTATAACCTTCCACCTTTTTGATCTTTTTTACTGTTTTAAGCCTATCTATATCTTTACAAATATATGTGTACTTACATATTTATCTATATATCTAGATATAAAGCAAGGGAGATTTAAGTTCCTGCTCCATTAGAAGCCATCATGCTTACGAGCAAACGTTGCTCACCTTTGAAGCTGAACAGCTGAAGGAAATACAGTGGCTACAGGCATTGTTTCAGTGCCTATCTCAAGAGCTCAAATGCTTCACAGACATCATGTTGGATAATAGTGCCTTAAAAAATGTAAGGGGAGAATGCCTGAGAATGCATATTCTCATGCCTGAGAATAATATCCACAAAAGTCAGCTCAAAGAGCAAGAACTGCCTAAATCAACTAGTAGGGAACAGTGAGAGGAGGATTATGTCTTAAATCCGTCTCCTGTCAGCATGCAGAAATTTAATTCTCATGTGCTGGGAGCAGAGATATTTGAGGTCTCTCCTGGAATTACACAGAACCACGTTTTTTTCAAATGCTTGTAATTTCACAGATTGTCAGCAAAAAGATAGCCATATGTATTCAGTTCTGTTTCTACCCAGGCATTTCATTAGAAATATAAATCAGATAGGAGAGGAAATTACTTAAAAATTGATGGCATGTAAAAGCACTGTAATAAGTCATATATCACTGCATTAACAAAGCCATATTCTGCCATAAGATGAGGAAAACCTCTTAAAAGAGCATAAGCATTATGACTCAATTTCCATTTTGCTGGCACAAAAATACAATTTTTATGAAGAGAAGCTTACATCTACCCAAATACCTGTAATCTGCCATTAACAAACTAGTTTTGTTGGAAAATCCATAGTTCAAAACAACATTAGGTATGACTCACCTTTGCTTTAGTTCTTGTTCATATGGCCTATCTCTGCTACAATGAAGAGTCCCTATGCCATTTGTCAGGTATATCCTGAACTAGTTTGAGGTAGTAAATTTTCTCCAGATGTACAGATTATTTTAAAAAACCTCTTGGCTTCCTCTTGTGCTGTATTAAAACTAAACGTTTAAAAGAGAAATGTGGCATACAAAAAAGCAAAATATTGTCAAATATTTTTGAGATCACTCGCTTTGTTCAGCAAGCTCATAACATTAAACAAAAGAAGTCTCTCCCTAACTAAAATGTTGATCCTATAGTCTGTATTTTTCTTGAACCTCTCCATATGATGTTCAGTATAAGTACTGCTCTTCTTAGACAACATGTGACCTAGTTAAGATAATCTCTGCCTTGCTTTGGTAGATAAAGACCAGCATCAGAAATGGAGTTTCTAAAAACAGTTTATGGAGGAAAAACAGTTTCCAGGACTGAATGAGGACCATGAGTGATTTACCAGTAGCTTTTTCAGATGAGTCTTTATTTACACAGCCAGGCAGTGGATGATAATTACCCTCGTGATAGCTGCACTGCACACGTTCTGTCGGCAATTCTCACAATCACGTTCAAAACCTGTATAATCAGGGATCTGCAGAATTTAAACGGAAATAATTCTTTCCATGTACCGTAAAACACAGTATGTCTCACCTAGTGTCACTGCCATTGTGTCTCTGTTTAATAAATAAAGCACTTACGTATTCTCAGTACAGGAGTCAGCAGAACCTTGAAACTGTACAGTGAAATCAACTGAAGCAATACACCAGATAGCACAGGGCCTACTGCGTTTAATAAAATATTTAACCACAGATGTATGACTCGTTTTGAGGTCATTCTGATGAAAAAATAGTTCTACATAGTTGTTTCTTGAGCTGCAAAAGAACAACGTATTTGCTGTGACTTTAAGACTGGAGTCACGCAGAAGCAGTTATTTGAAAAATTTATGTCGAGTTTCCAAACCTGCAGGGTTTTTTCAGCCTTACTATGAGTTTTTCTGAACAGCTAGGATTTGTATCACACATCTAGCAGCTGCTGGTCCTCACGGAGCTTCTCTCACTGTAAATTATTACAGAGGACACAGCATCATGCCTAGCAACATGGATGGCTCAAAGCCACAATCCTGTGGTCAGCACTGAAGTTCTGCTTTCCCTTTCCTTTTCTAAAGCCCAAATAACACGTATGGTCATTACTCTTTGAAGAAACCCCAAAATATTATTATGAAGAAGGGAATGGATTTCAGCTATTGAACTCTTAGTAACACCACCAAAACCATTCAGTTGAATGAACTGCAAACACATGGGGAATAATTTTGGTCCTAAATATTCCATTGCATCATCCTTTATTAATAAAACCCTGTTCAGACTGCTGATTTTTTAGCCCTAACTTTTAACAACTATTCATTCTACAGCCCAATACTGAATGAACAGCCAGACAAACCCTACTCCTAGCAGTAAGAATCCCTGAAAAAGACGAAGAACTTCAAGTAAAAAATAAAGCACATTCTTAGTTTTTTTCTTCAGCTATTTTCATCTTTGGCTTTTCTTTGTATGTTACAGCACTAAAGCTTGACTCAAGAAACAATTCTGTAACTACTAAATGTCTCAAACACATTTATGTTTTTGTTTGCAAAATGGGCCAATTGCCACTCAGCTTTGTTGTTATGAAAATAATCTATTAATTGTGCAGATGTCACCAGACCTGAAGTGGTGATGAGGGTATTCATTCTGTTCTCTCGAAGATACTGACAATAGATACTAACCAAAAATATCTGTGCTCTGGACCTCTTCTTTCTCCTATGTTCTGCTATTCCAGCTAGGGCTGGGGGTGAAAAATTGTTAAGGAAACAGGAAAACAGGAGGCAAGTTAATAAAAAATGACTCATGGATTAAGGATTCCTGGAATTAAACCTATGAATCTCCTGAGGAATGAAAACCACATTTCATTCAGTAGCTGCTAATGCAGAAGTTTGTCAGGCAGATGTTCCAAATGACAGTAATCAAGTTAGAAAGCTTTTGAAAGTGCTCTTGAGTTAGTAAATTACATCCTCAAAATAAAATATTTAGAACTGGGAAACTGAGGACTTGGGTTATTGATTTAAAAATAGATACAATGGAGATGAATGCCAACAGTGAAAGAGCAGACAGAAGTTATATTTTGTCCTTAAAAATCTCCTGTAGTTTCTTTCATGTTACAGTTTGCTGATGAACCTCGTAAGAGTGGAATTATACTCTCCAATGTAGGTCAGAAAGCATGTCAAAGAGGAAAACATGTCAAAAGAAAATGCAAAGACAAAATATGACAGAAGCACCTTGTTGGTTTGGATAGTTATTCATTCAGAGAAAGGAACAGAGAAGGCAAGAACTCGGTTGGTTTTAAATTAACACTACGAAGTGTAGCTCTAAATAATCTCTCAGTATTTTTAAAAGCCTAGGGCTAACTTGTTCCCCTGATGACATATCAGCCGAAGTCAGGTTTCATACTTCATGCTACACAGTCAGGGGCCCCATGTCAGAACCCTGCCAGCACCCCCAGGCTCTGGAGGCTGCCCCCGCTGCCCGGGGCCTGGCTGCCTGTGCCAGGGAGCTGCTTCCAGCCTCAGGCCTTTGAGCTGTGTCACAGGAACCACTGAGCGCAGACAGGTACCTGGCTGATCCCAACCCTGATCTGTTGTACCAGCTTTCCTGACTTGACCTTAGATCTGCCTCATCACTCGAGGCTCATCTGTTCCTGAACTGCTCCGCTTTTCTGGTCTAACTGCTGCAGGACCATGTCCTTGATGGTGAAAGCTTTGCCGCTGGCTGGCCTGCAACCACCTGCAGCTCCCAAGCAATATTTCCCTGGTGGAATAGCCCACTTGTACAGAGGAAATCTTTCAGTTATTTATAGGATGCTGAAACACACAGCTCAGAAGGTTTTGTAGCTCATAAAGACAGGTACATTAAGAAAAATAATGCTAGTCACTATTCCTTGAGGCTTCTTTCGATTTAAATATTGCCATTAGCTGAGTTTAAAGTCTTCAAGGAGCTCACTAAGAACAACTATGCAGAACCCAAGAGAAAAGAGACAGTTACTCAGAGCTCAGTTCTGTTCTCAGAATGTGACAACAGGGATGATTTCAACTTATCTTTAATAGCTGAAGAAGTCTTGTATTGTCCTGGCTATTAAAATGCAACAAACACTTTCCTTTTTTATTAGTAAATGTAAACTACTGCTTTAGTTATTACAAGAAGGTCATACGGTTTACAATTAGAAGCAAAATAGGCCTTAACATAATAAAACTGTCATTGCCTGAGAAAATGAATAGCACCTGCAATTCCACACACATCAGTTACAAAGAGTAAACCAGAGAGTACAGTTCAAAAAATGGAATTATTCCCATTTGTGGAAGAAGTGTCACATCCTACCAAAAGTCCTTGAGCTCAATACACATCTTCCAGCATGGAAAAGGCTACCACAGTGTACTGATGAGGAGAAGCCTGTCCTTCTGTTAGGAACCAGGCATCTCACCATAAATCTTCTCTTCCACCCTTAAATGTGACCTGCTCTCTCTGAAATCCTTCCTCCTGGCAGGGGAAGCCCTTCTTCCAGGGCGATGCTTTAGCACCCCTGTGAGTCACAAGTGAACTTCATCATGTTCATGAAGTTCATGAACACTCCACACACACAACTGCCCAGAAAACCTTGCCCATCCTACCGCAGCTACAATCAATGGCTATGTATATAATATTACATCAAGTGCGTAACATTAGATACTAGTATACACATGTATATTAGATATTGGTATACACATGTATACATGTATTACAACTATTGTGCGAAAAAGCAAAAGCCACAGTAGCTGGGGACAGAGACGGGGTGCCAAAACATGAAGTCAATGAAGTAGAGTGTAACTGCAGGGATGGCAACAAAACTGGGAAGCGAGCTGGACTGGCAGCTGTTCATTTGTGAATAAACAGCCCATTTGCAGGAGAAAAAATGTTCGAACTTTGAAAAACCTGGTTACTTGGGGAACCTACACGTCTGATAGCTTTCTAGACCTTTGTCCAGCCATTTAGACAAACCGGAAAGGTCCACAACTGCTAAGAAGTTGAATGAAAAGAAAAAGGTGGCACATTAAACATGTGACTGCATTAAGATATTGCCTGCTGGGTAGTGTATGAACTTCAATTACGAGCGCAAAGGGTCTGTTGAGGTTTTGAAAACACTACAGCTCCCCCAAACACACTTGTTTACAAAAAAATTCTGCTTTATAAACAAAATAAGAACCCAAATGAAATGGCTTCTGAATACACAACAGGATTACAGGAACTAGGAGAGTTCTGTTCAACTGGAGAGAAATTACACAATCCAAAGAAGGACTTGCATAGAGAATTATTTCAAGAGTACCTTGTGACTAACACTTATTTGATGCAAAAACGTGCACGTCACCAAAAGTGTGAAAATATACTGTGGGATAATCAAAGGGCACAGTCAAAACAATGTTCCCTATGGCAACTGGTGTCCCATGGGACCAAACATTATCGAATCAAAGTAAAAAGTAAGTAGAAACTTTGAGTAACCCACAAAATCTAGTGCGTATAAGATGATGGAAGAGTGACTGCAAGAGATGCAGATCAATGCAGATCCATAAAGGAAATGCTGTAAGTTTTCAGGTTCATCAACCTTCAGTCAGCAAAATGGATTCTACCAGGTACAACTTAACATCTCTACCACTGTCATTAGCCATCTCGAATCCAGGGGATGAAAAAAACCCTCTGCTATGTGGTGAGATTCCATCTGACTGCCAAAGCATATGTGTGTACATTTACATTAACATTTTCCAAAAAAAATTTGATAATAAATTTGTCTCAAAAGGAAATTTAACTGAAATTTTCAACAGCTGGTGTAACTCCAAGTAATTCTGTACCCTGAGAAGATATGGTGGCAATACGTGATCTCGAAGAAATAATCGCTAAATATTGGCAACTTTGTCTGTTGTACTTTGTGATTCAGACAAAGGTAAAAGATAGTCAGATCATTAAGAATGAGCTTTAAGGTAATTAAATACTATACTTAATGCCAGTAACAAAGTGGGATGTCATTATTCATATCGATAGAAATGTGAGGGCTACCACATCTGAAAAAAATCTAAGACGTTTTATTTTCACGTATCACAGTGAAAAAATCACATGATTACTCAGTAAGTAAGCACTTTATTTTTTTTTATTTTGTCTTTTATGTTAACTGAAAAACTGAAAAAGAAATGTTTCTAACTGCATGAAGCAAATTAACCCATTTTCAGTCAAACCGGCACAATGTTTATATACTTTATCAATATAGTTACTACTGTCACATTTTACTATCCTGTCCCAACTGCTGTTATACATGAAACTAATTTAGGAATTCAAAATACAGCCTAAGTGACATGGTATTGAATTGATTATTAACAGTGGAGCTTTAAAACACCTATCAAGCTGTAAAATCAGATGGTGGACAGAGATTTGTCCCAGTGATGTGTTTTTTATTTTGAAGCACCATTATGTAGTGGGCAATCTTAAAAATAAAGAACTAAAATAGTCTGATAATTCTTGACTAAAAGGGGTGACATGGGCAGATGATTTAGAAGTAAAACTAAACACATTGTCAATATTAACTCATTTCCAAACCTTGCAAGGAAGCAAAACTGACCGGGTGAAGAGTGCTTTATTTGTCCAGGAGCTCTTTGCCAGTCACACCTATTTCCATCCATACTGCTGCAAAAAACTCTCTGCCATTCAAACAAACTGGCAACACTATTGTCAGCTAATTAGCTCACATATGGGCTATGCCTGGATTGTCTGATCTCAGTGTCCGATTGACATCCAGAATGCCCAAAGACTCCACGGCTCCATACGCAGGTTACCATTATAGGTAGCTGCAGCAGAAATACAGGCATCTCTTGGAAAGGATTTTGTGTGATGTTAATCGAATGTTCTTGCAGATGAGATAAATGGAAGTGGCTGTGCCAAGTACGAGGTGTTTAGGCAAGTCCACATGGCAGTTGTCACAACTCTGAAGTGCAAAGTACGTACCTGCAAAGTCCTCCCCCTGAGCAGTATCAGCAGAATTACTACAGAGCTGGTGCAAGGGACACTGTCTCAGGTATGCAGCATAGATAACAAGTAAATCTGGCTATAAGCCCAGTGTCAAGGGCAGTTTGAAAATACAGTGCAGATCTAGCCAGATATATTAAAGTCAAGAGAGAGTTCAGCTGGGACTGCAAAGCCAGGACTGCAAAACTAAGCTATTTGTGCTGAGCTGCTTGATAATACAGTTACATAGCTACAACAGGGTAGCTTAATACAGGTTTGCAGGACAAGATGTGAGATCTACAAACACTTTTTTGGCAACACTATTGCTTTAAGAGTGTAATCTATGACATGCCCTCATAGGAAATAAAGGCTGTAATTTGGACATCTGATTAAAATAATTCTAAAATACCACAGGGGAATTGAGTAACACAGAAATAATAGAAAATCAATGAAACTGCACAGAAAGGCTGTGTATTTATGTATGCCAGTTTATAAAGTATAGTAATATGGCTGTACCCATTTCCTTGACTTTCTTTCTGTTCCAGATGGCTAAATTTCAGGCACTTGCTATGCCAAGGAGGATTTTGAACTATAATAAATACATCAGCCCTCCCTGATTTTAAAGCTATCTGCTTACTTTGGACTTTAAAGGCACAAAACTGTTAACTGCAGGGCATACCTCACCATGCATATTTTTATCACTGATAGAGAGGGCATCACCAGAGCAGTAAATATTTTTCTCTAAGGCTTACTCTATACATTATTTTACTGTACTTTTCAACAGAGTACTTTGGGGAGTACATAATTTTAGTATGTTCACTTCAACATTGTGTTTTGTTCTAAAGAAGATGACTGTATAATAGGCTTTCAGGCAGATTGAAATAAACAAATGAAATGAATGAGGCAGAAAATATACCTTTGAAACTTTGAATTGAGAAACTGATAAACCCTCATCCAAAACTAGGATACGAAACTGGTTGTGTCTTTCAAAAATGTAAATTCTTTTCTCTTTACATACTAAGAAGTTTGCATTTTAATGCCCTATATTCCAACCTTAGATCTGAAACGTAGTGTATGACTCTGTTTTAAAAGTGGACATAGCATGAGCTTCATCTCTCTCACCTTAGCCATCCTAGCTCTTTATGGAAGTGCTCCTTAACTGCCAAAAACAAACAAACAAAAAAAATGCTTTCCTGAGGCTACAGATGACCAGATGACCTTCTTCAGTTCTGCTGCAGGAAATAAAGGTCCCATGTGGCAGGCAAAGCCTTTTGTCTGAGCAGAATGCCAATGGACTTCTTAGTAGGAAGACTTGATACAGACAGAAATGTTTCAGAATTGGCCTAAGACATTTCATCCTTCACTTAAAATCTTTGATACTTCAGCAGTTTTCAACTTTTTTTTTTTTTTTTTTATAGTGTGATGCTGTATGTACCACCCAAGAGGCATATTTGCTGTGATTATACCACCTTCTTTATGACTTGGTCATATCCTGAGCTTGTAAGTGTGAGATTGGCAGCATTTTAAAAAAAATGGGGTTGGAGATCAGTAACACTGACTTTCCAGCAGAAGTTATATTTTTCTTTAGTGTGTATGAGCACCAATCATGCATTACTGGGATCTGGGGGTTCTGGTCAACAGCAAGTTGAACATGAGCCAACAGCATCCCTGTCAGCCAAGAGGGCCACCCGTGTCCTGGGTGCATCAAGCACAGCATTGCCAGCTGGGAGAGGGAGGTGATTGTCCCGCTTTGCTCTGCACTGGTGCGGCCTCACCTGGAGCACTGTGTGCAGCTCTGGGCAACACAGGATAAAAAGGATATAAAGCTACTGGAGAGTGTCCAGAAGAGGGNCTTCACCCAGAGGGTGGTGGACACTGGAACAGGCTCCACAGGGAGGTGTCACGGCCCCAAGCCTGACAGTGTTCAAGAAGAGACTGGACAAGGCCCTCAGACACATGGTGTGAACTGTGGGGTTGTCCTGTGCAGGGACAGGAGTTGGACTCGATGATCCTTGTCAGTGCCTTCCAACTTGGGATTTTCTATGATTCTCTGATACTTGCAATGCGAAGCACCAAAGAGATGTGTTACTAAGGATCTTACACACTTCTGTAGTTCAAATTGGGTCAAAAATACAACCTTTTTTTAGGCCAATGTAATGTGGATCATTGGACATTCTCCCTGTATTGTGCATCATACGCTTATCTTTCTGTGAACCAAAACATGCAATGCTGGGTTTTCTACGTGGGCTAGATCCTTGTATTTGTCATGGTGCCATATCTCTGCAACTTAATTAAAAGCAGTCTGATCTGTCACTGCCACAGGAGCTGTATGATTAAAAAATACACGAAAGGTCAGTGAATCTAACTTACATCCAGCTGGTGAGGCTTGGCCAGTGTTCCTTCCCAAGTTTGTGTTTCAGGGTGATACATTTAAAACTGAAGATGACCACAGTCAAGAGAGGAAAAATTCGTAGTCGGAGTTCTGCTTCCATCAGAAGTGTTTTCCTCTCTGGGGACAGTACCATCCAAGCACAGGCAGCTACTCAAAAAGACTTCAGTGCTTTCAGAAAAAAAAATAAACTACACACGAAAAGACTGACTGTAGGTTTGCTGAGGGGAGAGAATTCAAAATGCAAAAGATCCAAGGTGGTACAGTATGATATGAGTGGAGTGAAGACGCAGATAAGGGCCAAGGTTAGATGTCACTTTGTAAGGACAGACAGGTTGCATGGTAAAGAAAGCAGCTATCAGCCTTAACCTTCAGATATGCGCAGAGATCTGGTGGTTGTGCTCTTCTGCCTGTGGGACCTGGGACAGGGAGGGACGGAGGAGTGGGGCCCCTGCTCTGCATGTCTGGGTCCATCTCCCTGCCTGTTGCTTGACCTGAGACAGAGGGGGTCACTGGTCAGCTGCAGGAGAGGCCCCTCGCCCTCCCAATCCAGATTTTGGATGATTCTGGGTACTGCTTCCTTGCCATTGCACAAATCTAACCCTGTTAGCAAAAAGTTTTACGTTATTTAAATAAGCGTGAATCTAGCCAGCTTACCAAAATACCGGTTATGTATTCTGCATAATAACTAAGTAATTTGTATTCAAATATACTCATTGTAGACAGCAATTGCAGAAAGGTAAATACTTGCTATGGCATATTTTGTTAATACAGGTAGCCCTGTCTTGCTATAATGGAAAAAGGAAGCCCATTTAAGACATCATTAACTAACAAAACCACTACCCATGCTACATTTGAAAAATATTTTGAATTTTAGAACTGCATTCAATTAGAAAAAAAGTACAAATTAAGAACTGGAAACCAATTTAAGTCACAGAAAAGAAATAGAATTTACTGAGTATTCAATTTGTCACCTTTTCTTTTGGAAAATTGGAACTGACTCAAGTCAGCTAATGACTGGGCCATAAAATTGTTCATCCTGTATGTCTCTACTGTAACAGCATTAATGACCAGCTGTATTCATAAATTAAATCTGCAGAACAGTAAGCATGGATAATTAAAATAAAGCCTGAACCCTGGCTGCTGGATATTTTTATACTTGGCAAGTGGAATAGAGTTGTATATACTTCAATAAACACTCTTATATATGTGTTTCCAGAGGTGAAAATTGCTTTTTTTCCCAGTTAAATATTGTCACAAATGGGACGGGATCAAAGGTTTAAACAGAACCCAGATGGAAAGGGCCTCTTGTGTTTTCACTCTTTAAAAAGTATTTTTTAATCACAGAGATGTGTTCAGTTAGGCTGGATACGATCAGATTGACACTACCTCCTTCGGAAAGAAGGTGCAAACTCTGTATGAATATGCAGAAGCCACTGCATGTTTCCTTCTCGGGTAGTGTATAAAATAATCACTTCAGGCTGCTTCAGTGCCTAGTGAGTATACAACTGTGTAAATATATATTAATAAAAGTGAAAGGCTCCTTACGCTTGCAATTTTAAAATCAATTCATATAAGCAATGTGCTTTCTGAAAAAAAAAAAGTAGTGAAAACATAGCATTGTCATTTAACAAAACAGCTCCAGATTTCTGACTTCAGTAAAATATGAGAACAACTTTGAGCTTCAGCTTGGTGTTATTCAGCCAGGCAGACGTGCATTTACCTTGATGGTGATGCCACTGCATTGGATAGCATGTGAAAACATCCATTTGGTTTTAACAGAGTATATTTTCTTTCCACGAGTGCAACACACTAGTCTGCCCCTTTCCCCCCAAGCACACTGAAGCGCAACGGGAAAACTGATAATTACAGCAAAAAATATGGGCAACATTTCCAGCTGCCAGTCACTCAAACAAACAAAACAAGCAGTTAATGAATTTGGAAATGTTATAGAGAACACGAAGTTGAGAAGGCTAAATTGTGGGGATGCATTGCATCCTCCTCACTTCTTCTCATCTGTGGATGCAATTGCAGGTTCAGAGCCCCGGCAAGAAGCAGCTCAGGTACCTCCCGCTGTTCACAAACTGACATTTATGAAGAAAACTCAGCAACGGGTTTCAGTAGCGGGAGAATGAACGAGTGTTTCGCATCTAGATCTAAGACCGGGCTGAATCAGTCGTGAAAGAACCCGGGCATTTTTCAGGCTCTATCACGACGTTTCTCCCCAGCTCCCGCGGGGTGCGGCCGTGCCCGACCCCATTGCGGACCCGTACGGCTCCGGGCAGCTCTCCGCTCTCCCCGATCCCTCCCTGCCCGCCGCGCCCACCTCCCCGGCTCGGCACAGCGCTGCCCGCCGCTGCCTCCGCCGCGCTCGCCCGACGGGGCGCCGCGGCTCCCGCCCCCACGCCCCTTCAGGGCAGCGGGCTCTGCCGCCAGCCTGGTGGCGCTGGGGTGCGCCCCGGCGAGGGAGGAGCTGCTTGCCGGCGGCGCCGAGGCCACGACGGGGCCGCTCCAGCCGGAGGTGCCTTGCCTCCTGCGCCTCTCCGGGGCGCCCGGGCTCTCCCCGTGGGCCCGGACGAGGGCAGACGTTTGGGTGAGGGGCTGCTCCTCCCGCTGAGCGGGTGGCACCCGCCCTCCGAGGAGCAGCGGCGGCAGCGGACCAGCCGGTACCGGCCCGGCCGAGGCGCCCCGGCGACGCGCCCNCGCCCGGCCGAGGGGAGGAGGCGGCAGGAGGAGGAGCGGCGGCGCGGGCCGCAGCGAGCTGGCTGGGTTCGGCACGGCTGCCCCTGAAGATGGCGGCGGTGGAGGCGGCCGCTGCTCCGGGCAGCGGGGGCTGCGCGCCGGCGGGCGGCGGCTCGGTGCCCGTCCTGTTCTGCTTCTCCGTCTTCGCGCGGCCCTCCAGCGTGCCCCACGGCGCCGGCTACGAGCTGCTGATCCAGAAGTTCCTCAGCCTCTACGGGGACCAAATAGACATGCACCGCAAGTTCGTGGTGCAGCTCTTCGCCGAGGAGTGGAGCCAGTACATAGACCTGCCCAAGGGCTTCGTGGTCAGCGAGCGCTGCAAGCTGCGCCTGGTGCCGCTGCAGATACAGGTGAGACCCGACGGCGGGGCAGTGCCGGCGGCCACAGGTGTGTGCGTGGTTGTGGGCGGGCAGCCCCGTCCAGCCGGCGGCTGCGGCTGCCGGGCCTCCCCCGGACCCTTGCGGGGAGAAGCGGCAGCGAGCTGGGACAGCGGCGGCGGCCGGGCAGCCCGGGGCGGGCTGGAGCCGTGGGCAGAGCCTCGCCGAGCCCGCGTGGACTTGTTTTTCCGTGGAAACTTCTGTTTTACTAAGATGGGTGTGCTCTGCGCCAGACGCGTTTGACAACCGGGCTTTGCCTTCAGTGAGTCAGAACTTACTGGCGCCCATGAATGGGAAAATAGCCTGGTGGCTGAAATGATCTGTACTTCTCCATTAAAACAGGTGTCTGGTGCTATCCAGCCTTGATCGGAGGTAATGCTGCTAGGTGAAAACTCGAAGGGTGCTGGTAAAGAGGGCTCTGCCAAAATTCAGTCTCATGGCTCCTAGGTCCCTGGGATTTCTGTATCACTTTTGCCCCAAACAACTCTTTCTGATATAAAGGTTCATAACTCAGTACTTTTGTGGCTGTAAACCAGGAAACCAGACTGCCAGACAGATATAGTACGTGTGTTTCATACTAAGATATCTTTATGCACACTGGAGATTTGCACCAGTCATGCTGCAATAGTTGCACTTGAAGGAAAATTGCTTTTTTCCTTTCTCCAGCCTCAAAGAAGTTAACTGAAAAGCAACCAAAAAAAGCAACAACAAAAAACCCCCAAACAAAAAACAGTTAAACAAAAAAACCCACACATAGTTATTTTTTCAGTTCAGAACATTCTGCTTAATTTATAATTAAGAAGTTTTAGTTTATCGAGCCAACATTACTTATAAGCTGAAAAAGTGATGTCATAAAAACTGAAACATTGATCATCTTCTGTTTCCAGAAACAATCTAATTCACACTGTTTGTAAACCCTGCTTAATCAGAGTCCCTTGAGCCCATAAACTCTCAAGGTGGCCTGTTTGCTTACACTGTACATCAAAGATGCCTTTGGAGTCTCTTGTCCTTTCCTTAACCTTACGTTTGGAAAGAGTGGTTAAGACCAAACTAGTTTAACAACTTATTTTGTCATTTATTTCTCATTTTGTCATTCACTACTCAGTATATGCAGTTTAAAACCTTTCTCCTTTGTGTGTTGGAAACAGAACGGATGGGGACCCAGCCAGAGAAACTCTCCAGAGTCTCTCCAGCTTGCAAGAAGAGTTGGTATGGGTGTTAATTCAAGCAAGGATTTTAAGAACAGAATTTGTGTGATCTGGGCCTGTGACTGTGGTGCAGGTCAGAATTTCGTTTCTTGTGCACGCAGATCACTGCTCTGTAAAGGCTCTCATGCAGATGGCTTCTGCACTGAAAATATAAATGCAGCCCGAGTACTTATAGCAGGACATCTCAGTATAAAAGGTCAGTGTTGAGACATGGAAAGATACGTCATTCACAGGATGCAGATGCACTACGCAGCTTTAACTGACTGCAGGGATTCAGGATGAACCAATATTTAGTGCATTAATTGCATAATTGATTAGATGCTTTCACTGACACTGTTGCAATTCTGTGACAATAGCAACTGTTGATATGAAAAAGGATGGTACTTGTCTATTATTTTAGTTGCCTCCTTGATGCGCTTTAGCAGCTGAGAATGAGCTGGAGACATCACAATGATGTCAGTCAGCTCGCCTTAAGCCACCAGCAGGTGCTCAGAGATCACTCGTTTGGGGAACATTTGGTCTGATACAGTCACAGCTGCGCTTTTTAAGACCTTTAGGATTTACGGATGGGAAGATAATACTTTCTTTCCGTATGTTGATTCAGGCACTGCCGCTATTGTGTGCCCTTTTTTCCTTCCCCCCTGATGTTTTATCTGCAGTTACACATGACATAGGTTTATCACCTCTGCAGGTGGCATAGTCAGTTGAAATACCATTTTGAATTTGTCTTTCAAGAGGACAGCCTTTGCTCACTGAGGTGATTAGACTTGCATGTTTGGAAAGATATATTTGATTTAAAATAAAGATTCACAGATACTAACATCTGTATCCCTAGACAATAATTTCAGTATATTTTTGTGTGTGTTTTATAAAATATATGTGCGTATTTAGTTAGGGATGGCATTTTAACCCCTAGGGTGGTAGTGCACATGAGCTCTGGAATGATATCCTCCTGTTTTGATTCCTGTGCAGACCTGTCATGCAAGGGATGCCTTTTGTTGCAGTAGCTCAAGAAATGTCAGCACCAAATGGTGTTTGGGCTCTTTCAATTTCCTGTCCCTGCAGTTGAAGGGGACAGTAATCTCACAAGAAAAATCACCATATGCTTCCTTTGGAAAGCCACTCCATGCAGCTCAATTCAGGGCTTGATTTGTATAGGGACGTTTGCTCTCCAGTTGTATTTGTGCCTTTGTACTCTTTGTTCATATATGTACATTTGTTTGGTTTAGCTGTCCTGGCACAAAGCAGTTGCTTGAACTTTTAATGGCCACCCAGTGTTAGGCAGGCTGGTGGGGTGCAGTGAACCCTGATCTTCAGCCTCACTGCCACTCTTGAAACTCCTCAAACACAGACTGATGGTGAGGAGGGACATTTTCCTTCGTCCTCTATCGACTAGTAAGGAGGACATTTACCTGCAACTTGAGGGACTGAATGCTGGTAGAAAGGAGCCACCTGTTTTTCATGGATTTTTACATGTTCTAAAAGTTTAACGGAATAGTAATTGTAGTCAGGGTGGGGGAATGCAGGACCACTTTAATGTCTCCTAACTCTAAACGCAGTTCAAGAGTGCTACTAAAGCTATTGAGTTTTGCTATAACTGTTGTAGCTGCCTTTGGAGGAGAGAAGCAGCAAGGAAAAACACTTTGGAGATACCGAAAGAGAAGACGGCTGTGCTCATTATGGCCCTGTAGCAGGGGAGCAGGCAGCATGTACATGTGTGCCCAAGAGAGGCTATTTCACAGTCGCTGTCATAACTTCAAGGTGACTTCTCTCCAGCAGTACTTGTGCTGTGCGTTTACAAACTTGTAACCTTAAGATGATAGAGCTAAAAGGATAAAATTAATATTGAAATAATTGCATAAAGCACCTCTACTTCAAGAGGTTTTTTTAAAAAATATTGATGTCTCACACACATCTTCCTTTCAGAAAACTGCTTGCAGAATGATACTTAATTGTTGCTGGAAATAAAATAGAACTCTTTATACACAGGTTTTCACTCTTCTTATACATATCTAATATTGCTACATTCGGATGCTTTGGAAATAGAAGTAACTCAGGAGCCTAAGTCCAATTTCTGAAGACCAGGAGAGGCCAAAGCATAGATTGCAGGATGTGAATCTGGTGAGGGGTGTAATTTGCTGCTTTTTTTTTTTTAAGATGCAATTATAAGTTCTGATACATTAGTGCTACAATTAAATGCAATGTTTCTAAATAAATACATTTTTTAAAAATCAGCACTTGAAAAAGAAGGGGAAAAAATGGACTGAAAATCTTGAAAGAGAGGTTTCTTTACATCCAGACTCCATGTTTATCTTTACTCTGCAGTAAGCATTTTAATCATTTTTTATTTGGATAAGGACTTTTATACTGTCTTAATTTTATAAATATCATGTGCTTATCTAACTGAATCTGTCCTTTTAAAATGCTGAATTGTGTATAAAAGGCTGCACTTTGGCTTAGCCTAAAATAAGCATTTATATTCATACATTGAAAAACTTGTAACAAATTTTTCCCTTGAAATACATGTAACTGAATTTCTTCAATTTTTTTTCCTTTGAAAGACAAGCAGCAAAACTGAATCTTACAAATTGCCTTTTAGAAATATGGAAGAACAAAATATGATAGCCAGCTTCTTTTTGTTCTTGTCTTTTCATGCTACCCTTGAAATATGAAGGCTGCAAGGTCCTCCACTCTGCCCTTTTAGTGAGTAACCTTGGCGAGAGATTTATAAGGTGACTAGTTATGTCACATGGGATTGTTTCTCAGCTTCCATATTCTTGTTCATTACAACTACTGGGGGAAAATTGCATTTTGTGTGTGAAATGGTTCCCTGAGGTTTGAACAGGGGAAGTACAGACAAAGAGACAGTATATGTGGATATTTTTGTAAGGTAGATTCTGTAATTACGGTACTTCATCACAGTCAAATTTCGTATGATTAGTAATAATCAACAGAGATGAAGCATGTGGAAAAACACCTGTCCTTTCCCACCTAGGCTTTTTCTAGTGTGGGATTTAAAGTTGTGTGTAGCTTGTGACAACATACCTTTAAATCCTGGTCTGGACAAGGTCCTAGAGAGGACTTCTCTAGCTGGGTCAAAGAGCTGCATCAGGTTACGTGTCCATCTGGGGCACCTATTCTGGTTGTGCTGTGGATAACTTCCAGCTGGAGGGAAGAAAGTCGTGGTGGCTGAGAGGGGTGAAGCGAAACAAATAGAAAAGCTTATGTACTACGGGGGGTGGGGAGGGAATCTTCAGGTGATTTGGGTTGTGTGGGGTTTTTTGTTTGCTTTGTTTGTTCCTTTGGTTTGGGGGTTTTATTGTGTGTGGTGGGGGTTTTTTGTTGTTTATTTTTGTGGTCTTGTTTGTTTGTTTTCTCCCCTTTAAATGCAGGTTGTAGACGTTATATATGGGGTGGACTTGGACAGGTAATGTGTGGCTGCAGTGGCTGACCATTCTTGTCCAGCCTGCACACAGGTGCTGACGTGCTGGCCCAGGGTTTAGGGTTTGGATGTGGGCTTGACCCCACCCCAGTTCACGGGCAGGGTGCAGCATTGGGGCAGTGCAGCTGGTCATGTTTTTTGCTGGGGGGGGTGTACAAGCTGGTGATGTCCCATGTACCTGATGTGGTGTGGCTGTGGAAGGGGAGGATGGCTTTGAGAGCAAGTGAGTGATAGGATATGTGTGACACGTTGAAGAACCAGTAAGTGGAAACTTTCCTTTATACATAGCAGATACTTCTGTGAATTTATTTGTGGGCTGCGTTAGCTACTACTTATGAAACTTAATTTCAGTCTGCTTTGTGCTGTGCTTAGTCCTTCCTACATGTGCATTTCCAAGTAGCACCATCAAGTGTTGGATTTTTTTGCCATGTATTTCTTGTGGTTTCTTCTTGTTCTACCTTGTGTTGCGTGGTTCAGTTCAGACTGCAAGTTAATCAGTCATAAACATGAAAATCAATATAGGAATTATTTGTGTTAAATTTAGTAAAAGCTTTTATTTAGCAAATATATTTGACCCAACTTTATTTTAGAGTGCCACTGGTATTAAACTGAAGACATAAATTAAATCGTATTATACCAACTTGATAATAGAGGACGGCAGATATAAGGCTTTGCTGCAGCTCCCTGTAATGTTTGTCATAAGCACATGGGATTAAGGACTCAGTGAAAGTCTGTGATGAGGATGCTCCCTGGCTGGAAAGGCAGTTGGCTTTCTTCTGTGCTTCACTGTCAAATCAGAATAATATTGAATTGGGCTGTGTAAGATCTGTTCCACATCTACCGTTTGTAAATACTCCATCATCCATGTCAGTGCCGAACTTAGGGTAAATACTTTTTCTACAGAAGGTGCGAACTGGGAGGAGCTGCAAGCATCTGAGAGCAGAATTCAGGCTTTTCATGAAAAGTTGTAGAAACAAGGTGAAATGAGATGCAGTTCAAAGCCGGAGCAACAAAGGTAGAAATAATTCCTACACTAAGTTAGAAATAATCAACTATGCAAATAAAATATGAGGGAGAGTTCAAGGGATGATTTTGAAGTTAAAATGCACCTCAGGACTCTTAAGTATCATCAATTATTAAAAGAGCACATAGCGTACTGGAAAGTACAAATTGAACAGGGCCTGCAAGGGCTGCGAATTGACCATTTTCTGAAGCATTACTAGTGCTGAGAGGTATTCTGGGCAGAGAAATACTACTGTTACGGTGGTATTGAGTGCCTCACTGTAGAGTGCAATTTGAGAAGCACCTCAGGGAGGGCAATGAAAATGATTTGATTTGTAGGAGGAAAGATTGAAAGTACCATATAAGTTTTAAAATAAGGAAAGGAATGGAAAGGACTAAAGGGACCAGATCTCAGTCTTGAGGTATGGCTATACGTGTTCCTAAACCTCCAAGGATGGAGATCTCACCACCAATTTTCAGTGAAGGTATACATTCCTAGTAAAAAAGATTTCCCTAATGCCTGTTGTCATTTTCTTCTGTCTTCCTGTGGCATCGGTGGGTCTAGTGTTAGAGCATCTGCTTTATGGTCATTACTGCATTTGCCTTTGTATTTGGTTGTATTAACAGTGTTGCTGTTTTGCTAATGAGGACTGGAGGAAATACTGTTATGAATGTTTGTGGTTTTGGCAGTGGTGGTGTGCTGAATCTGAGAGGTGTGGGAATTCAGCGTTTACAGTTACAATGCAAAAGTAATTTTCACAACAGTATGAAGAGACCATTCCATATGATTGAGCTTGGCCATTAGTGTGGTTTTTTAACCCAGGAAATTGAGATCAAAAGTGTTTTACTCAGGAGACATGGTAAATCAGCAAAAGATTTGAGACTAGTATTTAAGGGTTCCCAATTTATTTGTGGCCAGTTGACCTTGGCTGGCTGCCAGCTGCCCACCAAACCGCTCTATTATTCCCTCTCTTCAACAGGACAGGGGAAGAAAATAAGACAAAAAGCTGCTGGATCAAGATAAGGAGGAGAGGGAGATCACTTGCCAATTAACATCACAGGCAAGACAGACTGAACTTGGGGAAATTAGTTTAATTTATTGCCAATCAATAACAGAGTAGAACAATGAAAAATAAGAACAAATGTGAAAACACCTTCCTCTTACCCCCTACTTCTTCCCAGGCTCAGCTTCACTCCTGACTTCTCTGCCTCCTTCCTGCAAGTGGCTCAGGGAGACAGGGAATGAAGATTGCAGTCAGTTCATAATGCTTCGTTTCTGCTGCTCCTTCCTCCTCACTCTTTCCCTGCTCCAGTGTGAGGTCCCTCCTACACAAGACAGGACTCCAGGAACTTCTCCAATGTGGGTCCTTCCCACAGACTGTAGTGCACAAACTGCTCCAGCGTGGGTCCCTTCCATGGGGTGCAGTCCTTTGGGAACAGGTTGCTGCAGCCTGGGCCCATCACAGGGTCACAAGCCCCACCAGCAGACCTGCTCCAGTGTGGGCTCCTCATTCCACGGGGCCACAGGTCCTGCCAGGAGCCTGCTGCAGCTCCAGAGGCCCCTTCGGGCATCCCCCTGCTCTGGCGTGGGGTCCTCCCTGTGCTGCAGGTGGATTTCTGCTTCACTGTGGACCTCCATGGGCTGCAGGGGGACAGCCGGCCTCACATGTGCTGCACCACGGGCAGCAGGGGAATCTCTGCTCTGGTGCCTGGAGCACCTCCTGCCCTCCTTCATCACGGGCCTTGGTGTCTGCAGAGTTGTCTCATGTTCTGACTCTTCTCTCCCGGCTGCTGTTGCACGGCAGTCTTTTTAGCCTTTCTTAAAGATGTTATCGTAGAGATGCCACCAGCATCGCTGATGGGCTTAGCTTTGGTCAGCAGCAGATCCACCCTGGAGCCAGCTGGCATTGACTCTGTCTGACGTGGGGCAGCTTCTGGCATCTTCTCACAAAAGCCACCCCTGCAGTCTCACCCCCGACCAAAACCTTGCCATGTAAAACAAATACACCTCTGCTCTTCCAAAATATAGTATTCTACAGATTCTGTAATTTTATCTCAGCTTAAAACATCACCACCTCAGTCTGCAGAAAATGAAGTGCATACAATTAATGGCTGCTTCCCAGAAGCAGTTTATTAAGTTTGATTTATCAGTCTGCTGAAAACCTCCTGAATAGATGTAATTTCTCTTGAGTTGCCTTACAACTATATGTATCTGCTTTCTTTCCCTGTAGCCTCCAGCTGAAGACTTATCTTTTGCTTCTGTAGGTAGTGCAAGTAATTTCATTCAAATACAAAGCATTCTTTCAAAGTATGAGAAAATGCAATCTTCAATTTATTTTTTTCTTACCCTTCTTTCTACTGTACTTGGTAGTGTGTACAATGGAAACTCTGGGAGATTATTTTTATTCTTAAAATGTATTCAGCTCAGTTTCTGGTCATAACACTGAAAAGCCTCTCTGCTTTCATTCTAGCCTTTGGACTTTCATCAGACTTGTGCTAAAAGATGTCATAGACAATACAAACAGACTACAGAATAAAACTATTGAAAATATGTGTATATGTAATATTGAAAGCAAGTGGCAGTCTGCTTTTTTTAAAACTTTATTTTATCCTGATTTTATGTCAGTTCCAAGAGTTGTGGATTTAAAAATGAATTTGAGGAATGTAATTTTGCTGGGGTTTTGTTTTTTTGTTTTTGGTGTTTTTTTTTTTTTTTTTTTTAGTGACAGTACTGTAGTACCAGCTCATCCACCCCTCTTCAAGGTTCAGAATTTTCCATGTACATTTACACTGACTTGTACCTTCCACCTAACAAATTCTTGATTACCTATTGATGACTGTACTCTGCTGCTCAGTATCAGCTGTTCATTTGAATTTAGAAACATACCAAAATCAGGCTTGAAATAATTTCTCCAATTTTGACTTTAAAGTAACATAATTCTGTCACTTTTCAAAGGTGTTGCAGACTTTCTAATCTGCTCCTTTTCTGAAAGGGTCTTTACTTCCTCGGAAAACATTATCTTGATTTTGTTTTTCAGATTACTACTTTGGGCAACCTGACACCCTCAAGCACTGTGTTTTTCTGTTGTGATATGCAAGAGCGATTCCGGCCTGCCATCAAGTACTTTGGTGATATCATCAGTGTGGGCCAGCGACTGGTATGGTTTTGCACTTTTTTCTTATAATGAGTTTTGATCACACATATAAATTATTAGTTTATACACAGCCAGTTTACTGGTTATTTGGTTTCATGTAATAACAGTGTCTTTGCTGTTATTGTTCTTTAATAATTTATTTTTTTGTGCGCTTTCCTCCCTGTCTCCTTGCAGCTCCAAGGTGCACGGCTCTTAGGAATCCCGGTTATTGTAACTGAACAGTATCCCAAAGGTCTTGGCAGCACTGTGCAAGAAATTGATTTAACAGGAGCTAAACTTGTGCTTCCCAAAACAAAATTTTCAATGGTGTTGCCAGAAGTTGAAGCAGCATTAGCAGAGATCCCTGGAGTCCGCAGCGTTGTCCTGTTTGGAGTAGAAGTATGTGCTTTACCGTTCTTGTGCTGTTTTATGGTAATGTCTGATGGAGCACAGTAGTATTAACCATTGCTTTCTGTAATTAAAAAAGTCAATTTATATTGAGCTTAGAGCTCAGACATCCTCTACAGGTTAAATTATTCTTGTGTTATTTGTTTGAGATATTGTCTCATAATAAAATTTGAGATATTTGTAAACTCCAGGCTTTTGTCTCAATTGTGGTTGAGACTTAAAACCCACGTTGAGTGCCCTAGTAATGTCAGGGGTAGGAAAATACGTTTGAACCCTAATTAATTATGTATTCTAATTTGGCACTGCAGTACCGATGTTTTATAATAACGGTTTGTTGGTGGGGTTTTTGCCTTTGATTTCTCCCCTGTAGACTCATGTCTGCATCCAGCAAACAGCATTGGAGTTAATTGGCAGAGGTCTGGAAGTTCATATTGTAGCTGATGCCACCTCATCAAGAAGTATGATGGACAGAATGTTTGCGCTTGAGGTAAGTTTTTTAGTCAAGGCTTTCTGCACCATGGGTCTGTATGTTAATTTCCTTGCTTATTGTAAACTAACAAGGAATTTCTAGGGGCAGTAAGCAGTGGACAAATGTAGACTTGAGAAGAGGTGAATGCTCTGATTGTCAGAATAGCTTTCAAGATGGAGAAGGATTACTGCCTTATTTTTCCTCTCTAAATTATGATTTGATGTGTGGAACCCCATGTGGGACACTTGGATTTTAAAAGTGATTGTTTCATGCAATCTGGGTTACTCTGTATAACCCTTAGACTTTTAGGATATTTTCTTATGGAGTGTTATCTGTACAGCACAATGAAATTGCTACAGATATTTTGGTTTTGTTGTTCCAAACGGTATTTCTTTTGCTATTGAAATTCCTTGAAATGCAATGAAATATCCTAAGTGATCCTGTTCAGAGCTCCTTCTTGCATGTCTGTCTCTCCTGCTGGTCTTCCTCATCAGTGCAAATTAAAGCTTAATCTAAAGACTGTTATTATATTAAAGATTTAGGGGTAAATTTTTTTGTCGGGCCTTTCTAGGAGCTTTGACTAACTAAATATTGAGAAAGTGGAATAAATGTAACAGGAAGATTTGAAAGCATGTACAGCTATAAGGTAGCAAATTCATGCAAATGATTTTTTTGATAGTGTGCTGTAATTTGCTTACAGGCATCGCTGTTGGAAAGCCAAAACTAATGTATACATTAAGTATTGCGTTTTTTGCCTTAGGCCCTAAGAATTGTTCAGTAATTGAAACTAATAGCAACAACAGCATTTTATACTTTTTTCATAGATTTGGAGAAGACTTTTAATTTCTTCTGTTTCTCATGAATAAGAGAATTAAGGGCTAGAGGGAAATTACCAGCGTATAGCATTTGATGAAACCCATGACTGATTAAATGGAAGCTTAATGTCATCTGTCATGTAAAGGATAGTGACGCACACAGACTGCAGGAATGACTGAAATCGTGGACTTACCAAGTCAATGTGGTGCGGCAGCAGTAGTAGACAAAACAAATATAGGAAAACTGAAATCTGTTTGCCTTGATGTGTCTTTGTACATTTGATTATCACTTACACTGTGTCTGCAAGCAGAGAAGTTGGTTCAGTGTAAGAGAGGTTAAAGCAGTGAGTACCTAGCTTTGCTTTTCTTTCTTGTAAGAAATTTATCAACCATCTTAAAAGTGTGTTTGGTTGCAAAAGCTGTGATCCAGGCAATTTGGTCAGTTTTGGGTAATGTTTTAGTATGCCTTGGCAATGTTTTCTCACCAAGCACGAAGAGAATGTTTTGCTGTGGTCCCTTAACTGGTCATTGTTAAAATATGATTCGGAGACTGTTTGCTGGCTTGCTGTGATGAGCCAGTAACATCTCCTCTTCCTCCTTTCCTTTCCTTGAAGATTGTCCAGTGTGCTTAGCATGTGCCTATCTTCGTTCCTACTAATCTCAAAACTATATAAATTATACTTAATCCTAGAAGTAGAGTAAAAGCCAATGCCAGCCTCTTTGATGTCTTATGATGTGTTTTACTTCTAAAGACAAGGCATTCTTTTTTTTTTTTTTTTAATCAACACTTCTCAGAATGCAGGGCTGTTTAACCATCTGTTTCTTCTGACATTCATACTAGTTAAAAGCAAAAACTTTGTATTACTGGAGAAGAACATGTTGAAAACATTACCATAATATTTCATTTTGATTTTCCTATTTTTCTCTTTTTTGTGTGTATGTGGTTTAAACAAGTGTGTCATTGTACAGAGTAGGAGAGCTGGGGAAGCTATTTTCTTTGGCTCAACCTAAGAATGTCACAAGGCTTTCTGCCATTATTGCAAGTAGGAAGCATTGACTTCAGTAAATCTAGCCTAGTTAGTTTATCGTTATATAGCCTGTAGTTATGTATATGTAGTTACTGGTCCCCTAAAATTAATAACCTTCTCCCTTCAATTGCTTTGTAATTGAACAACTAAACAACAGTGGTCTATGTCTGCCCTAGAAGGTTTGGAGCTTGTCTTTCCTTTATTAATTACAATTGAAACCTGTATGAAGGTGTATGAATCTGTATTTTCTGCCTCTTTCCCTCCCTTGGCTCATTCAGGACTCGATTAGATTTGGTGGAGCACGCAAGTGAGTAGAGGATGATGAACAGAAAGCTGAATCCACTAAGAGTTTTACTACCAAAGCATCTGTATGATTGCTAGGAAGCTGATGGGGAGCATATGGAGGCTTTAGTTAAAGATTACTTGTTGCTATGTAAGCAACAGCCACAGTCTTAAAAGTCCAAAAACCTTGCAATAAGTTCTGTGGCTTGGGCTGCACAAAGCGTTGTTCTGTTTAGTTGCACACTTACAAGATCTAGCAGACCTCTTTCAGTTTTGGTTTCTATGCAGCAGTGCTTTTTATTCTGTAGCCTGTGAGAACTAATTTGGGAGTAACTGAGGCTGTGATGAGATATTGGTTAAAAGGAGCTGCTGTTGTGCCAGTATGATTTATAAGGTCTGTAGAAGAGCTTTTTATTCTGTCTCCCGAGACTATTAGTACTAGTTTGCTCTGTAGTCCAAAGACTGAAGTACTAGTACAGAACAAGCCCTGGAAGAGAAATTGGTACAATTAAGTTTCTTGCTCAAGGCCTTTAGCTTAGACCTCACTGTTTTCTTTTTCCCCAAGTCTTTCAAATCTGCATGAGAGTGAAGAAAGCTATCCTGGGGACCATGCAGGGGAAAGGATTGTTAATATAAGAGGGGATGGGTCTTCTACATATTTAATCTGTCGTGGGGAAAGAATCTAGTCCAAGTAGGAAGCCTTATTTGTAATCGAAGGCAGCCTTTTTCCTCAGTAAAGTCTAAAAACGATCACTTTCCATTCTAACTTTATAAATGGCACTGTTAAGAAATGCTGTAATGGAATTGGCAATAATTTTGTTAATAGGAGATGTTTTTTAAAAATACCATTCATCTTTTTTACCAAATGTATACTCATTCACATTTGCAAGTATCTCACTTTATTATCTGTCTTCTCTTTTTTTCTTTCAGCGTCTTGCTCGTACTGGAATTATAGTTACCACTAGTGAAGCTATATTGCTGCAGCTGGTAGCTGATAAAGAACATCCGAAATTCAAAGAAATCCAAAATCTCATTAAGGCGAGTGCCCCTGAGTCAGGGCTCCTTTCCAAAGTTTAAAGAGGATGTGGAGGAAGCAGACCACTGTCATCTTTAAGGAGGAAGGAAAGCTGTAAGCGCACATGTATACCTTTCACTCAAAGTTTGGTAGAAAATTAAAATTAAAATTTGAAATATTCGTGCTTGCCTTAGCTAAATTGTCTGATTGTACATCTGGATGCCAGTATGTTCTGTTTAGTTAAAACTGTCAGAGACTTTGGATACTGTAGGACTTTTTTGTGTTCAAATTTCTGTATTTAAAAAACAAAACTTAACAGGGATGCCTGCTAGTCTATACTATACACTAATTGTAACAGCTCCAAAATGCCTATTTCTGTGACACCTCTTGATTGTGTGCTTCATAAAAGCATTCTGTGCTGTTTGTTTTACTTTTGTATTAACAGGGGATATTTACATATTGCATAAATGTGATGTGATACCCTTCAATGTTCTATGTAAACGGAGTATTTTAATAGGGTGTAAGTTAAAACCAAGTAGGATATTTGGACTACGTGTGCGCTTTTTTTACGTGTGCGCTTTTTTCTCTAGGACAAAATCTAAGAGCTTTACTTCGTAGACATGACACATAGATCAGGCAGCAGCTAATGTTTGATTGCTCTAGGTCACTGAAGCCTGCATGGTGACTTTTGATCAGTGTGAAATTGATTGCCCAGCCCTCTACTTCACTTAAGGGTACACGAACATAAAACTGGCATTTAATGAGGTATGAACAACAACTGGTGTAAAGTCCTTCAGAACTAGCAGAAGATTACCAAAACTTTAAATAAATTTGCAATGCTAAGAATGTTAAAGAACAAAAGCTTTTCAACTTTGAGTGCTGAATCTACTGCTATATTTAGATTTCCCGCCCCTCTCCCATTTTGGCTAGATTGAATAATTCCATCTAATTTACTCATTTGGCCAAGTGATCTCTGAAAGATATCTCAGGTTTTCTAGGTTTTTGCTCTTTTTTGTGGGCTACAGTTGGGTGGAGTTTGAATGGAATCTGGCCTAAAAGCATTCTTCAGAAAAAGAGCATCTTAATGATAGGCATATATATTTTCTATATAGAACCAATCTTTTAACACATGATTCCGTAAAGGCACTTTCTTCATTTTCCAGTGGTTTAACCAATGTTGTATAAAGTTTACAGTGTGACTGAAACATTTATTTTTTTAAAAGAGTACTAGATGTCATACTGAACACTGATCTTTTTGGTAGAAAACCAATCACAGTACATGCATTGTTTTAAATTGCTTAGTTTCCCCACAAGATGGCTCTAAAAGAATTGTTTCGGAGAGTTATAACCTTTATATGTTCAAAACAAATAAAACATTAACATTTGCTGTCTCTCTTACGCTTGTGATATTTATTGGAGAGCAAATTCTGAAAGCTATGTTTGCTATGGACCTTATTCTGCTTTGTGCAGCTGTGGAATTTCTATACATGTCATGGGAATTTTGTGTAACGATCAAGGGTGGATAATGTCTAATAATTCTTATCTTCTTCATCTAGTTATGGTGTTATTTAGTGCTCCAGTGTATGAGGAATGATCATTATGCTTCAAGTTGGAGGCAGGGAGGTGAGTTGAGTTGAAGAACTATTGTCCTCTACCACTAACCTACTTTTTACCTTCTTTGCTGGTATATTAATAATGTTACCTAGCAGTATAAAGTCCACTTCTATAAATCAGCAGCTATGCACAAAAATTCTATAAATTTCTTTTGAAATAATAGCTTCATTGCTTTCTTACCCTTATGTGTTGGTGGTACCTAGAGTTAGTTATTGAAGGAAAAACGATAACAGGTTTTTTACACCTCTGTTTTTGCAATAGTATAAATTTCCTCAATAACAACTACACAGGATAATTGTATTTGTATTTCTTATTAAAAATTTGCAATTTTTATATAAACATAAGTTGAAGGACAGATGTCGCAAGTTCCTTAGCACAGTCCTTTCCTAACTAAGGTTTTTAGCAGAAGGAGAATCATTTGGTAGCAAGATGGCACTAGAGAAGAATCTATAAAATACGTTGATATTCTCTGTGATTATTTTCCTCCTTATTTGGGTTGGTGTGTTTTTTGGTTTGGGTTTTTTTTTTGGTATTTGCATAGCCTTCTGTGGCAAAATAGATTTTTGTCAAGGTCCTTAATGTGTGTGGGTTTTCTTTATTCATAGGCTTGAACAATAAGAATGCAGAACTACCCATAATTACTCTATAAAACTGAGCTGTTAGATGTGAATTTAGGGGCAGAATGATTGAAGTCTTTCTCCTTCATTAGATGAATGCACTAATCAGCATCACATGGATCATTCAGATGAGATTCTGAGAGTGGTTGTTTAAAAGGAACATAAAAATTGTTTCCATATTTTTCCTACAAAAAGTAAGTTTATTCACAGGAGAGAATTGCCTTTCCTGCTTCATGCTCTAACTCATCTATATTTTCTGTTCTCTGAAATGCGGGTGTTCCCATGCAGTAGAACAGCAGAATGTTTTATTACCTAGTGTAAGTACTATTTTTCCCTGCAAGGATATGGGATAAATTAATGAAGTAACACAGAAGAGAATTCTTAGGAGTATAGTCAGGTGATTGTGAAGAAATGTAATTTATCGCTAAATGCCAAGCTGTCCTTTATTTGAAGGCCTTACCACAGCTATGGTGAAGCAACACAAATTGCCACCTGCTGCAGGTGGCTTCTTCATAATTTTTCTTTCCTTGGGGATGCAGAAAGACCTTCTCCTTGATGGAGAAGGCTGGTTTACTTTCCTCAGTAGATGTTCTGGTTCTGTGCAAAGTTGCTGCTGTGTTGTTAGCCTGACTGGAAGAGCTGGTGTATAAACTCTACACTAAATATAATAAAAGGTGTGTGTGTGATTAGTTTTTCTCTTCTGAACCCTTACAAAGATGGGTGGTCTTTTTCTTATTGGGAAAGTTTAGGTTTTGAGTTTAAAATATGATCCTGTCTCTTCACAGAGCTGTGGTCCTTTTATTATTTTTCCACCTGTATGATGATTTCTTATGAATTAAAACAATGTCTCTGGTATCCTTTGCAAAACCTGAAAAATGGAGAGCGAGTGAAAAGTCAGCTGTTACTAGCCAATGTTTTCTATTATGGTCGTCACAAACGTTTGAAGAAATGATGCTGTGAGGCTGCTCCACCATCATTTCTGCACTTGCCTGACAGTAGCTCTCAGGTAAATGTGCACTTAAATAAATCATGATTCTTATTGAGTATGTTTCATATTAGACATCAGGATGGTACACATTAGCCCTCTCCATCCCACCCCACCACATATTTATTACATTACCCAAACAATTACATTAATATTTCAGGAGAGAAGAATTAAGATCAATCTTCTCTTTTTGACCTGAGCACTCTAATTTTTTTCTTTTAGAAGCCTCATAGATTTGGGGGGGCGGGGGGGGGGGGATGTNGGGGGGGATGTCAAGATTTTTGTTGAACTGAAACTTTTCTAATGCTGCGGATTTGTTCCCTTATGTAAGAGGTGGACATTCAATTTTTGTTACTTTAAGAACTCTGTTTCAATTGAACATGAAGTAATAGCTGGAGCTTTGGAGCCCCGAAGAAAGGCAGATGATATTAAGGAGACTTTTACGTCAGTAAGCAGTGATGCTGGCTAGTACTGATAGGTAGTTCGCTTGTTACTCTTTGGAGTATTTTCTGCCATATTAAGTGCCATGGCAGTGCCAGATGATGTCAGTGATTGTAGAATCTGTTTGGTTTTGGTTTGTTTGTTTGTTTCCCCCCTCTCTCCCCCCCCAGAAAAACTAGAAATAAACTATAGTAGTTGCGTATAACAGATGGCCTTCAGATAGGTTTGGAACATCTGCTCTGCAAATGGGCTATGGAAGGAAATCCTTGAAAAAAGGTTGCGTTCTGGTTGTTCAGTGCTGGTTGTTTCTTAATAATCTCTGAAACAGAATACTTTTATTAAGCTGTTGTTAGACATTTCTGTAATCTCAGGAAGTGCTTCTGGTACAGGTTATGATTGATAGTATGCTGCTGCTTCTTTCAGGACGGAACTATATGTCAAGATAAGGTAGAGTGTGGGGTCTGGTCTTTTATTACTCTTTTCAATTGCATAATTTAGTTTTTCATATGAGATAAAGAAATATTTGCAAAGGACTGCTGTGAATGGAAGGAATTTACTAAGTATTAGCATGCTTAGGTCAGCTTAATGGACTTACTAAAACCGCCTGGGTTGGCAGCTCTCCTGCTACTGACAGCATTAGACTTGGCTTTAATGAAACCCTTTTATCTGCTCAAGAGAGAAGCTTGAGCAAACAAATTAAGAGAGCAGTTAATAGAGAGTAGATGGTGAAGTGCAAAGGCAAAATGGGAAAGAAAGCTTGAAAAAGCCTTGTTTTCTAATTACTGTATTTTTGTGTGGTTTGTGTGTGTGTGGTTTGTTGTTGTGTTGTTTTGTTTTTTTTTTTTCCCATGGGGATGTTAAGAAGCTGGAACACTTATTAACATAGAATTACATATCTTAAGTTTGAAAAAACTGAGTAGGTCACAGCAGACCTTGCCTCTGTCATGCTGTACACTTTATTCCCTTCCTGGACTGTTTTTAGCTCGTTTTCATTACAACTGTCCAAAAAACAGACCCTGCTAAGCATTTTGGCTCTTGAGTATTGCAAAAAGTGCCAACTGGAATCAAAAAAGGAAGGAGAAGGTGTTGGAGCAAAGACTGAAGGTCACCCCATACTCGGCCCTGACATCCCTGAGGCAGGTATGAACTGTTGTTACCTGCACTGTGGTTCTGAGAGCAGGAGTATGTACAAATGAGACTTGGGCACATTAAAAGATTTCTGAAAACAAAGGTAGCTTGTCATAATTGGAGTTATTTTACCTGTTCAGAACATGGATTTTTAGCTCTAAAAGATTTTTGTATACCTGAGCTGAAGTGAGTTAGAACTAAGTGTGTGCAATGCATCTCGCACCATCTTGGGCTGGATTGTTAGATTGAGCCCATATTCATTAGAGGTGGCTTCTTGCTGTGCTGCCACAGGAAAGCAGACATTTGCAGTCAATCCAAATGAGAATATTTGATCTGTTTTTTTGGAAAGATTTGTTTGTTTAGGTTCACAAAGCTCTTGACAAAACCTTAGTTCAGTTGAACTCTTGAAGCTGGATTTTGAAATATCATTCGGGCATCTGGAAAAGCAGGTGTTTGGCTTACATATTGTTTCCATAGTTTGTAAGAGCTTATTAAAATGAAGAGTAGGGCTGCTATTAATTTGAAGTTCCAGTAGGTATGTGTTTGTGTGATTTGTGTCCCAGTAAAACACAATTAGGCATTCTGTCCTTCAGATTTTGATCCATAATTTAAAGATTACATTTTGTATCTTTGTAATTTCAATGGTATTTGAATTTAGGTACTGCAGACAGGGAAGACTCCATCCAGATTTCCTCCCAAGTCATGAAGTACAAAACATTGCTGATGGGAAGAACTAGGGGAATAAGCTGTCAAACTGTTCACCAGAGTGTCTCTGGCTAACTTAAGACAGACAAACTTAGAATCCTTTCATTGTCTTTGTGTGTATGTATGTGTATAGTGGCATTGTTTAGTTTTGGTACATTTGTGTGAATCTGAAAATCTTGGGGCGTTTGTCATGTTGAGTAATCCTGCTGGGTCTTCCTAGTCAAAATCCTTTTATCTAAGCAATCGAAGGATTACCATGTCATCTGCTAGCAACTCCAAGGCTATTTCAAGATGCTTACTGCACAATCTGAAATTGGGTGAACAATGCCAAACAGGAAATTGTAATCACTGAAACATGGTAAATACAGATTTATGCTCTTGATGTCTACTGTCTCAAGACACCATCACTTGCAAATCCCATGTCCTAAGTGCCATAACATACCCACACAGTTCCATTAGTGTTTAGTAGATGTGTTTGGGCTGGCAAGTATGATTAAAACGAGCAGTTTCACTAAAATTACTAAAATCACCTGAAACAACACATCATAGGAGATGTGTTACTCATCATCTAGTATGACCATGCTAACCAGGTAGACCAGACTATCATGTTACTGTATAAAGTTTCTTTATGCAAAAGAAAACCCATTTTAAAGATTGTAGCACAATATGAGTGAACAGTGTGCTGTTGTGACAAAGAAAACCAACAGGATGCTGGGTTGTATCAACAAGAGCCGCACCAGCAGCGACAAAGACATCATTATCACACTCAGGGCCACACAGAGGATCAAAGCACTGGGAAGCTGCCACACGAGGAAAGGCTGAGAGAACTGGGCTTGTTCAGCCTTGAGAAAGAAGGCTTAGGAGGCACCTCATCACCATGTTCCAGTGTTTAATGGGTGGCTACAAAGAAGATGGAGACTCCGTTTTCATGAGAAGTCACGTGGAAAAAATGAGAGGTAATGGCTATGAGTTACTCGTGGGGAAATTCCTATCAGGCACAATGAGAATAATCAACCATTGGAATAATCTCCCCAGGGATGTGGTGTCCAGCATTGGACATTTCTGAGATTCAGCAGGAGGGGGTGCTGGGCCATCTTGTCTATACTGTGCTTTTGCCAAGAAACATTGGACCGGGTGATCCTTGTGGTCTCTTCCAGCCTGGTATTCTGTGATTTCTGCAGCTTCTAATGCAAGAATTAGTATATTAAAATTTCTGAGGTAAGTAAATCATTAAATGGGTAAAATCTCGCTCTTGTGTACTATATGGGACTTCTACTGTTTAATTCAAAGGGCCAGGACACAGTTTCTGTGTCTGATTGGAAATGAGCAATTTACTGAGCTTTGGCATAGCAGCATGGAGTTGAGGCCCTGGGCTGAATGCAGCCTGCTCTGGTGGTGCTACTTCCTCTGTGGTCTCATCTCTCTGGCAAGTCCTTAACTGTGAATAATGACGAGGTGGGTTGGAAATAGGTATTACACGGAATAAGTTTTAAGTTTTCATGCAATTAAAAGGCAATCAGTGTCCTGCCACGTGGAGTAGCTGCCAGGTAGTGCCTGCTATTACTAAACTAGGTGGGGTATGCTTCAAATACAAGCTGAGAATGAGAAGTAAATTTCTAAGGATTTTCCTTCCCCCTGCCCCCCCTGCTTGGCAATGGCCCTTTCCCCTCTCAAAGTGAGAAGTAGAAGAGTTTTGCTTAAAGCGTGCCAGGAGAGGAAGGAGAACCTGATTTAATCTGCATCATGGTCATATTCAGGCTGTGTATCTGTTACATTGCTGTTACCACTGAATAGTATGTATTGTAAACCTGCTCCAGTAAAGTGAGCTGCTCAACAGCATCCGTGGGTGGGCTGTGACAGGGTGACAAGTAGTACCAGTGCTGGGACAATCCAAAGGCTCAGAGCAGGCTTTGCCAGCTCCAGGAGACAGACCTTTGCAATGCACAGTATCAGCTGCTCTGGGGAAACACTGCAAGTAGCCTGTGAGAGCAAAACAGCAGATTTCCTCCTAGGAAGCAGCAGTAGCTGAATGCTTAAATGTGTATTATCTCTACGTGGGCAACATTAAAGGGAAGAGAACCTAAACTCTGTCAAGGAACCACTCTTCCCAATTGTGAGAAAACATCTCACAATTACGTGGAGGTTGAGCAAAAGGCTGAAACCGAAAAGCTGAAGAAGTTTATTGTTTCAGACAGTTATGTTATTTTAATGAGTACCCAGGAGAATACTCAAGCAACCTGCAGGAGGGGTTGAGACCAGCAGTGCATGACAATTCGAAGTCCCACGCTAGAAAAATATTGAAGATTTAGCAAACTCCAGTCTGTAAAAGGAGATAGGTTTAGACAATTTCCCTGAAAAGCCGTGATTTGCAAGGGTCACTGTGTCCTATTAATTGCTTGTCCTTAATAATATATCCATGAAACATGCTTTCTCCTATAAATAGTGTCATAATTTATTTCATAGTAGCATATTTTAGTATATTTTTTAAATTTCTGAATATTAAAAGTCATGTTCCTATTAGTTTCAAACAATTAGGTAATCTATAGCAGGTTTACATAATGAATTTTCTGCTGATGATAGCTAATGTGGTCTCATTATAAAAATATGTTTTCATATTAGAAAACCTCTGTATTTAATACTTTGCATATGGTAAGTGGAGTGTCAGTAGCTGTGTTCCACATTATTCTTTAAAATCCATGCGTTCCTGATGCAAAACTGACTAACAGAAGCTGAAGTCCTGTGCTAAAGTAATCTCCTCTGTGGGAAAAACTGTTCTAAGCATACAAAGAGTGAAGACAACATATTTCTTGTAATGCATTGTGGCAGTAACAGTTTAGGGTGTGTAACAAAACACAACACCCCACAGGGATACACATTGCAGTGATGAAGGTATAATAATTTGAAAGTGATTGTTTTTTTTCTCCAAGAGATTGGCTCAAGTAGATAATCTATATTACCATTGCTCATCATCAATAATTTCAGTTATTTGGGAAATAATTTCCGCATCATTTATAACTTGTGCTCCAACTAGAGTTTAAACCGTGTGTTTTAACATTAACAAGTTGAATAGAAACTTCGGATTTTCTCAATATGTGCCTTCAGTATGCTTTTATACTGGTGTACCGATGAGCACACCAAAGGTCAGCTGTGATTTGAGACAGACAGATTTCCCTGTCCCTGGGTGCTTGGCTCTGGGCCGTTTGTTCCCGCTTCATTGTACCAGTGGGTATCACAGCTTTACGTGACGCACTGCTGAGGGCACGGTGAGAGGCAGGTGGTCCTGCACGAGTGCTGCAGCTGAGCACAGGAGCTCTGGCCCAGCTGCTGGTGCAGGAGCATGTCTGTGACAGATGCCCTGTAAAGTGGACCAAGGTGTGACATCTGAGCAGCTTCTGGATTGATACAGTTGATATCCTGCTGGCTGAGAAGAGACAGCAGTTGGGCTCCTCTGATTTACATGCCTATAGAAAAAGATGGTTAGGGGCTGAATTTCTGACTCTTGCTCTAAAATTTTTCTTGTCTGTTGTCTCAGGCTGATATATAGGAGATGACTGCTAAACACATTTCTTACATCTTGACATTATACATTAAAAAAACCCATGTCTGGTTCCCCAATGGGACCTGCTGGCAAAGTGGAATTTTGTATGTCAAGCAGGGCACAGCACCAAGGTGGTTTTTTTTTTGTTGTGCTATTTTAAGCTGCTCCTTCAAAGCTTAGGTGTTATACAGAAGAGGAAATTGCTGCTATTTCTGGTCATGTGGCACAAGTATACTCAGTGGAAATTGTTGTAGCCAAAACTTAAGAGTATATATCAGCATCAAAATGGTAAGAATTTCTGGTATGATACAGTTATTTATTTTACATTTTAAATCTGAAATGGAATTTTGTCATTGAGTGTCAGAAATCCATCATATGCAAGTACACATCAAACAGAGTAGAACAGGGGCAGTGCAAGATTCAAAGCCAAGTACCAGTGGTGTCTTACAGCCATTAGCAGTATAATGCACTATGTACATAGGTGACTAATTTGTCCACAGAAAGAAACTGAAGTGAGGAAGAAGTATGAAGAAAAGGTGACTTTACAGGGGCATTCACAAAAAATAAAGATTCTTAAGGAAAACCCACCATCGTATTGTTGGTGCCTGATGCAACTCCCTGCCCCCAAAAATACTTTCAAGGAATGTGTCTTCCTTTTGTGTGTGCAGGGAACAGTAAGATATTACTCTTTTTTTGGAATTAAAAAAAAAAAAGCAAAGTGCATACAAAGGTATTTTGGAAACAGAATGTGAATGTGCACAGAGATTAGTTCTTCCCAGCAGGGTTTTTGCAGGCATTCAGATAAAGTGTGGGACAACATCCTATTGCTTTACCACGTGCCACAGCCTATTTCCTATTTCTGAATAACAGTGGAATAAATGCAGTGAAAGATAATTAGGATGGTATTTTCAAATGTAACTTGAATTCAAATACATACTAGAACTTACTGGAAGTCTCCAAGGGTGAGGAAAATAATTTCACTTACAGGCTTTAAAAAATTCCATCAGTGGTTTAAAAAACATGGGATATTTCAAACTACTCAGTTTGGGATTGATCCTGTCTAGGTCATCGGTATTAGTATGTTTCAAACAGATGGACACAATTTCAAAGATATAGTCATTTGAAGTTGGGTCCATCTTTGAAAAACCTTGTAAAGCTATTACTGGCATGTGCACACAACAAATGTTTTTTTTTATAATCTTTGCCCTTTCACAAATGTGTGTCTGTATGATAAAGCAGACTTCATGTTATCTTTTCTTCTGCAACTAAGAGGCAGTTAAGATGTCTCCCTGTTGGCCACTTACCTCCCATTGAAGCTGCTGTGCATACATAGTCTGATACTTAGTTTCTTTGCGGATTATATTGTGGAATCCAGATTACCATCCCAGTTTATTTAGGTTAATGATCTGATAAACTCATGAGTAATTCCACTGATTACAGAGAGATTAACAATTTCAGGGGACGCAATAAGTTTCAGCATATGTTCCGTAACGAAAGCTAAAATACTCTCTATTAGCGCTCGTCACAAATCCTTGAGGTCTTCCACCATTTCCACAGTTTATAATAAATTGCATATGGCTTTTAATTTTTTTTCCTAGGCATAGTAAATCCTTACATGCCTGAATAATGCAGTAAACACAAACAAGCACATTCTCACAACCAGAATAATAATTTATATTTAGTCATTGTTATAAATGCTCAAAGCATTTCTTCTGAAACTGGTAGTTGCATTATTTTCATTGTTACATTGCAGCCTTGCAAGGACTTGATTATACTTTTAGTCTTTTTCAATATCTGATCAGGTAAACTCTTCTGTACACAATGCTGCCTATTGTTGCTATGTAAGATAGAAAGGTCACATCTGCATTACCACACTGTGTTTGATCCCATCTTTGAAAACAAAATCGATAGTGTTCAAGGATGAGTGAAAAGGGAACCCAGGAAGTTGGTGGACAGACATTATTGCCTTCCTATAAGTAGCAGTATAGTAAAGGATCCAGTCTGGCTAGGTTTAACTGTATTAAAATGGAGAGCTCAGTCAGCCACAGGTGAGAGACAGTTTAGGTTGCTGTTCCTTACTTCTTCCTGGTTGTTAGGTGTTATTTTCAAACTGAGAGGTCAATGCCTGGCTGTGTGTTATTTTGGATGCAGTAAAAATTTAGGAGGCTCAGTCATAGGCCAAATATGCAGTGTGAGCATATTTTTTAAATGGTTGGCTTGTATAAACTAATGGAATGAAATGGTATATTTGCTCTGTGTATGAGCATTGTGAGAGAAGTGCTAGGGAAGAAAAAAAAAAAAAATAAACCAGCGCTTAAGAGTTATAATGACAAAAGAAAAAGAGATAAGCCGCAAGTAACTTCAGACTGGAAATTAAAGGCAATTGCAAAACATCAGAAGAATGTGTTTCTGAGATATTCCTCCAGTGGAACAAACCCTGACCTGGTTCAGATAGAATCTGCATGTGTAACGTGCACGTCAAATCCTGTTAATAAACAGGAATATCAGATATAGTGTCTTTCAGTTGTAGGAAGGTGGTTGAAATGTAAATGGTGAGCCAAACTCTGAATATTTGGCACTTCACAGAGATGAGCACTTTGCATCTGTACAGACCAGCTGAGCCTGGCAGGCCTCCTCACAGTGGCACTGAGACCATCTGTGGGTCAAGACCATAGTCCTCAGCCAGCGCTGTTTCAGACAAAACTGCCAACAAGCTATAAGACTTTTAGAAGAAAAAAATCAGCCCAGGAGCTGAATCCAAATCCCCTAATAGGCTCAGTATTTATCCCTGAATAAATATTAAAGTTATAAATAAACTTTTGTGGCATACAAAACACACGTATACACCACATATGTACCTATGCAGCAGGTACCTATACAAGTGTCCGCACTCATGTATCAGAGCACACAGGCAGCACTGAGGGGGTCCACAAGTGATAAAATACACACGTTGTATGGATGAGGTGAGTCCCTCTGGCAGCAGGCTCAGACCCTCCACCTGCCCAGCAGCTGCTGTCCCCACAGCCAAACCCCTGGTGCTCCCGCCTTCAGAGATCCCCACATCCACTTACTCCCGGCAACTTCACTGGCTCCGTGCCCCATCCAGCACAATCCTTGCTGCTGTTTGCACACACATTTGCACACCCACACCCACTGTGGTGGGTGGACCATGGACACGGATCTCCCACCCACCCACACTCTGACCTCCGCTACTGCACGGGCTGTATTGGCTGGGCACAGGGCACAGCTGACAGGCAAGCCCACCAGCCAACTCCCTACCTGCCACTGGCCCCTTTTTCCCCCTTTACCCCTCATTTTGCTGCTCCTGTTCCACCCCAGATCACCTCAACCCCCTTTTCTCACCTTTGGTTCCTCACAAAACATGCCATAATAAATCCTATGGGCTCCCAAGCTGCTCTTTGCCTGCACCCACAGTGTGTCCCCCTGCCCTGGGCAGCAGCTGCCTTCAATCAGAAGCAAGACCCAAGGGTGGTCCCAATGGCTAGTGGTGGTGGGTTTAATGGGCTGGGGCTCTCCTGGAACAGCCTTGGGAGGGCCATGGCAGGGTGGTTTGTTCCTCAGGAGGCTTTGACTTGGGTTTCTGCCACCTGTCCTGCCACTGGACTCCCTGGGCCTTGTGCGATGGGCCTTTGATGAGCTGGTGGCCCTGGAGTGAGCCTGAGAGCAGTGAGGACAGGGAGTTATTTGGGGTCCCCCTCCTGCCGTTGTTGGTCTGTGCTCCTCAGTGGGTGTGCAGATGAGCTTTATCACATAACCTAGCAAAAACAGTTGAGTAATCAGATATTTACAGCATACCGTAAATAAAGAAATCAAGTACCAAACACAAAGATTTTGATGACAAATTGTCTTACCTTTCAATTCACATGTCCTTGAACAGCCACATAGTAGTGCAGGCAAAGGACTCCTTGCCTTGCAATTTCTCATCTTTCTTTGTGAGAAAGCTAGTGATGATAGCAAAAGAAGGATGCAATGCTCTCATTTTCCCAGGATCAGTTCATTAGCCCTAGTAAATCACTATTAGTTCCCCCATGCTGTCCCATTACTGATTGTTAATGATTGAGTCTTCTGCCATCATTTAGTCTTGTCTGAGAAAAAGAAAATGGAATTTAGTAAATATTCAACCTGGGGAAGAAAGTCTGCATGACAGCAAATTACAGACTGGAAAAATTGGGTTAAACTGGAAGGCTGAAGCATATCATTAAAGTACAACGACATCTGACAAATTCAGTCACTTTGGCACCTATGCAGGAAAACAGAAAAGAGTTCTGTTCCATTCAATTTTTCTTATATTTTATAAGCATCTGAGGTAAAAGGAGGAATTTGGATCCTTGCTTGGTGCTTGCTTTGTAATGAAGCCTTTTAATTAATGTTTAAGTTATGACCTTTAAACTATGTTAAACACTTGTCTTTGAAAGTAAAGCTGTATTTCAGGAACATTAACGAGTTATATTGAATATGTTCTTTCCCACGATGTTGTCTCTGGAGTATTTTTTGTAGAGTTATACATATTTGATTTTTTCGTATGTAAATATAAACATCCTAGATGTAATCCTAAAATCAAGGTATCACATTTTGAGGTCTTAGATAAAAGTATTCTTTTTCAATAGAATGCGGCCTCAGTCATGTTAAAGCAAGCAAATTAAATTTTAGGTATTCTGCTTTTCAGCGCCCCCCCGCCCCCCCCTCTATTCCAAAATAACATGTACTCTTGAACACTTAGAGAAAGCACTAGAGTTTCTTTGGGACATCTCATGATAAGTGTGATTTATCACATAGGAAAGTGTAAACTTAATTTATTCTTTCATTCTTAACTTGCTTGCATACTTGGCATAGGTAAAACCTGCTTTAGTGCTGAAACTATCTGCTGTGGGAGTCTGAATTGAAACCTCTGAGTGTTCAACATTAAACACAAAAATCCTATGTTTTCTATTTTTTGATCTCCCCAGTCACACAACAAGCACACACACACACTCACATGCCGTAACTGTGGGGTTTTGCTGACATCATAGCATTTTAGTTCTTCTGGAATGTCTCAGGAACAGAAGCTGGTGTCCCTCCACAAGTATGCCAACAGTTTATAGATTATTCATTTAACTTTTTAGCTTTTTGCACAAAGACCTTGATGCTGCAAATCCCTGGTGTAGTTTGCTCAAAACTTGTGTGATTGACGGTCCCATTAGCACTGCTTAGCTTTCAATTACAGTATCTTGAGAGTGATAATTATGTCTTAAAAACTTACCTTAATCATACAACCTTTAGTACCTTTTAAAAACCTCAATGTCCATTATAAATCTTCGTGTTCAAATACACACACACATTCTGTTTTCCGTATCCTCTTCAAGTTCACCACCTCTTTGTTCTGTTCTATTGTGGTATTACCCTACATGGATCACTACAACAGCAGACAGTGTGGGGACAATTTACAGCTCGGTGCCTCACGGTGGTTCACCCCCTGTGCACACTTATAGCCTGCACCCTCCACACTGATGCATCCTTTGTGGTCTCATGGAGGATGACAGTATTTTCCACTGACTTTACAGAAGAATAACTGATCGGAAAATGTGACAGCAAGAAAAATGTGAGTCTCTGCAGCTTGATTTTAACAATAGCTCATTCTGACTGTCTTCACTAGGGAGCAACATGGGGGAGATACTTCTGAGTCAGATGCGTAGCAGCCAGAAGACATAGATATGTACCAGGCTGCATGAGGTTTCCTTTGGGGTTGACCCTGAAGAAAACACGATCTTTTAAGGGCATCAGATAGCAGAAGCAAACCAAGGAATGCACAGTTGTCCCTGTTGCCAGCTCCCACAGCATGCTGCACTGGAAACTCAACAGCTAGCCGGGGGGAGCGTGTGAGGAGTTAATGTGAGGGAGTTTTTTTTTAAGTTGTTTTGTTTAAGTCGCAGTTTAGCAGACCAGTGGCCATGGGGCTACCACTTGACAAAATATGGATAAGTACAATAATGAAGAGGGGACTTGCAACCACAATTTTGTTACTGTGCTCATTACTTTGTGAACAGTCACTAGAACTCACTACTAAACAACTGTGTTAATTCTCCAGCTAGTCATTGCAACTCACCATAACTTCTTGAATTTAATGGTGAAATTTGTTTTTATCAACATATTTGACAGTGCTCTGGAGGATTTCAAAGCCACTGATTAATAGATGCTCAACAAGTTGTTACGTAACTTTATGTCTCCAGATTCATATGGAGTGGTCATAAACAGCAATTTAAGGAACACTTTTTAATGATAAACATCGTATGTGCTGCATCTGTTATTTGCAGAGTTTGACATTAAGATTTAGTGAGCACTTGATTTTCTCTTGATCAAAAAAATCAAGGCTGCCCACAAGTCTAAAAAGCAGGTGTTCTGTGCTCAAAAATAAGATAACAGAACTTACTTCAACAAATAGTTGCTGTGTAGTTACTGTGCTACAGTGAAATCTACAGTGAAAAAAAAGGAAAAAAAATTAAAAAAAGGAAAAGCAGACAACAACAACAAAACCCACAACATGCTCAGAGCTGCATAATTAAGTACAGTTGGTTTCTGATACTCAAAGGAAGACTGCAGTTGATTAATAGAACAACAAGCGCCTTGAAAATACCTTGTCTCAGGATAATCCCCTAACTCCACTCACAGGTTAATCAGTAATCATGTGAATGGTACAGCAATCACTGGGGGAACAGACACATGCAGTACTTTGGAAAACCTTAAATGCTGAAAATGTGAGAAGATGGAGCAAAGTACAAGACAGTTAATTCGGGCAGTGCTTCAGAGATAAATTTTGGTTCGAAGGACAATGCTTTTGTAGGATATATTTAACCCTCAGAGGTAGAAACAGCCCAGGCTTTACAAAGCATCTCTGTTTACATATGAACCAGTGTGATTTCTGGAAGTTCTCATTAGGAGCTCAGTTTTGTCATCTTTGTAACTGGCCTTGCTGGAAAGGCCAGATTTGTAGCTCTGATGTAAGGTGCAGTAATCAAAATGCAAGTGGTTTTGATACAGTAGTATGATTTCTGATATTCTGTGATTAAGGACTAGAGGGTCCACAGTCAAACAATGACTACACACAGAGAAGAAACGACCTTAAATTCTACCCTGTAATGTTAGAATTTTTAAATATTTTTTTCCCCTGAGAAAAGGTGGAGAATCTGGTAGCATATCTTCATCTGAAGAAACAGGATTTGATTAACATTTGAAGAAAATCCTGCTTTAAAATTTTTTCAGAGCTCTATCTATTATATTATCTTGTGCTGATTTGGTTTTCTGTTACTTCTTTTTTGAAAAAAACTATCAAAAATTATTATCTTTTTCATATGGAATATCGGAAATCTTAAAAGGCCAGAAAAAACCCCCCACTTTTTATTACCACCATGTTTGCTCTTCACTACAAATTTACTCCCTGGAAATTTACTCAGTAGAATTCTTCTCTCTGGGAAATTTGTCACAAGGAAATATAGCCAAGAAGAATTTCAGTTGTAACCTGGCAGAGAAATATCAGCAGAAAACAACATACTTATTGCTAAGATGAAGTCAGTTTACAGTGTATCAGTAAACACACGCTGGAGGAATATGAAGCACTTTGATTTTTCTCTATTTCAGAGACCATAAAATCCTGATAACAGTTTAAAATAAGTATTTTACTTGTGCACCACGGTTTACTGACCCTACAGAGACATCCCCTAAAGAAAAAGCTAGCATATAAAAGCAAGCTACTCTGATGATTACTTCCTCTCTGTTTTCAAAATGAGTTTCAGAAGTGTCTGAAGTTTTTCTGTTCGAATAGTGCCTGAATGGATACAGTAGTGCCAACTATGCTTGAGTTTTTGTGAGAATAAAATAAAATAAAGGTACGCGGGATACAATCAGATACTACAAATCCTTTAAGGCATGACATTTCTAATGTGTGTTGTGTGATGTGCATTTATGTATCTGGTCTCTGTTCAACGAGAGACCTGATTAGCAGTGCACCTTGCACTGCCAGCTACAGCTTTGACATTTGGGCAGTGGGTCCTACAGTACCTATTGCCTTGGCAATCACTGGCAAGGGTCAGGCCGGCCACACTGCGATAGCAATCTCTCTTTTAATGTTGTATAGGAAAATGAACAAACAAATAAACAAACAAACAACAGCCTTATCGATACTTTCATGGTGACACAGATGGGCTAGATGGAAGCCTAAGACAGATTTTCTAGCAGAGAAGGAGGGAAGCTGCAAGAAGGAACCCGGGGGATGTTTTCTCCAAGAGTTGCTGAGAGGGGAGTGTTCTAACTCTTCCACTATGAATTTTGGTAAAAAAAGTGATTTGACATAAAATTTTGTCTGCCAATTTAACTGCAAAAGTTAACTTTTACATTTAAAGAGGCTTAAATTACCCTCCAAATTTAGCTGGAGATGCTGAGTACACTTAAATTTTGCATTTGCAGAGCTCCTGTCGGGTAAGAAGCTACTCCATTCAGATATATTTCACTACATTAAGTAACAGCTTTGTCTTGCCTCTCCCTGATGTGACTTCTTGACATAGTCAAGTCAAATACCTGAATGTTTTCAGCAAGAGAGATCTGGAGATCTGTTTAAACCAAAGACACGCATGAAAAAGAGGCAGAGTTATAGGGGACCAATGCAAATCATATGTTTTTCAATGGCTAAAGAATGGAATCTGTAATTTAGAAGTATATTTTTACAAACATGAGACAACAAGTCATAGAAATATTTCAGCATCAATTGTTGCTGCTTTGTATTATTAACAGTTTTCTAATGGTAGCTATCAAGGACAAATTGGCACAAAGTTAACCAAACTTCCCATGGCTCTGTTTTTTGAATAATTTCTAGTAAACTTGATGCATACTATTCCAGTAATGAATACTATTCCATATGCGTACCATTCCAGTCTGATACTTCTTCTGGTTTTGGAAGAAATATATCCAGAAGATGTTTTTATTTTTTGGTGTGGGGCATGGTTTTGTTTTGTTTTGGTTTTGTTTGGTTGGGTTGTTTTTGTTTTGTTGTTGTTGGTTTTTTAGTATTCAGTAACTGGCTATATGTTACACTGAAATAAGAACTGCGCTTTTTCAGAGTGGCTTTCAAGGATACCCTAAGGAATGCAGTTAAAGGAGTAGGAGGTCTTAAAGTTATTTCAAAAATTTATTCTGAGTTCTGCTACTTTTCAATTTCTTCCTGTCTCCTTTAGAGAGCTATTCATTCTTCATTTTTAAGCCAAGATCCAATTTAATATCTGCATAATTATTGTAACTTGTCATAAAAAGGTGTTCTAGTAGAATCTGATAATAAATTTCATTTAACTTGGGAAGTGGGAGGTCGACGCTGCTATTCAGAAAAATTAGGTCACCTTCCAGTGAAGTCTTCTGTTAAAGGAGTGTGCTGGTGCTTGCGAGAACACAGGAATAAATCCATTTCGTGTTGTACAAAGAACAAAACTAGTATGAGGAATATTAACCTACTTTCTGAAGAATGTTTGATGTTAAACTAGATCTTACCATATGCTGAATGATCTGTCTTAAGAGTGTAACTGTATCCTCTACTAAAGTGTTGCAAGGAAGAAATCCATACCAGATTCTTTTACTCCACTGAAATACAAATGGAAAACCTACAAAATGCTTTGTTTCATTATTCTGTTCGACTGCACATGAGCAGTACATGGACTTACATACTCAGTCTTTACTAAGATCTTTCACTTTTGCTGATTTGCCAGGAAGAGTCAATCACCACAGGAGACTAGAAAGGCTGCTTAATTCATATACTTCAAACGCAACATCAAAGGTTTGGGGATTTAGAACTCTGAGAATGATACACATCTCTCTCTCCTGAGAAGATTCTTTCTACATCATTTAATTACATTAAATATTGAAAACAGAAAAAAAAATATAAGCAAACCGATCTACTTGATGAAAGCATAAAATAAGCTGCTTTCCCACCTTAATACATGCCTCAGTATGATCTGCTTCTGCTAAGTTTAAGAAATGTTATTTCCATGCACCCCAACCCCCTCCAAACTGGGTGATGAAACTCATATTCCATCTTCTAAAACTCTCTTTTAATCTCAAATTCAAATCCTTTCCAGGTTATTTCTGTCACTTTTTATAAAACTGTAGTTTTCTTACTTTTTCAGTTTTCATCTTTAAAAAGCTTACAAACTTTTCATTTGTAATTCAAAATGCAACCTACCACCTCTAATATGTAAGACAGTGGCACACTTGCCAATGCACCAGCTTATATCCTTGCTTGAAAGTGAAAACAGGAAGGTATGTTCTTTTTGTAACAACAAAACACATCAGTTGCCCTTGTGTGCCGTCAAATAGGGTGAGGAAGTGTTCAAATACAAAAACGTCTCCTGGCTTATGAGAGGTGTGGGACCTCCAGTTTGAACTGTCTCTTCTGCTTGTATATCCCAAAGGCATGGCGGAGCAGTAGCACTTCGGTACTGGCATCTACTGCCCCACAGACAAAATATAACAACATTCCATACCAAGCCAGACCACAGGCCTATCTAGGCAGGTAACCAGTCGCCAACAGTGGCCATAAGCAGATGCTTAGGAGGCTAAGAAAAGAATAACGCAGGTATTTGTCATACTTTCCCAATCTTCAGCTTTCCTCAGGTTAAAGCATTTCCTGAGGTGGATGTGGTTTCCTGTCTTTATTATAGCTTCAGTAGATTTTCCGCCAAGTGCTTGTCCAGATTTCCTTTCATCCTATAGAAATTACAGCATCCAAAAAGTCTTTCTTTTTTCCTTCTGTACTGGGAAGAACCAAATCCTTGCGTAGTTCTGACCTCTTACTGTTTTATTTGCTGCCAGATACTTCTTGTATCAAGGACAGTAAACAGTGGGTCCCTAGACATGCTCCCTAGGCTACCTTGATTTTTGCAGACATCTCTAACATTCCATCATCCCCAAATGTCCCTTTTCTCATCTGAAGTGTTCTAAACTACTCCAGAGTTCTTCACACAGAAGCTGCTCCATGCCTTCGATAGCCCTTATTACAGCATCTTGATCGTTTTTCAGCATTAATGTATTCTTCTTCAAGTGAGGGGACCACAACTGGAGTTCAAAGAGGCAGTCAATCAGGGCTTTATACAATTGCACCATTATGTTTTCTGTTTTATTTGCTTCTTTTGAGCCCTGAGCAGAAGATAATGCTTTTGCTGAGTTTGTAGCCCTAAAGCCCTTCTCCACGAGTGGTAATGATAATTTCTTAGCCTCCCTTTTTGTAAGTGGAGTTGGAATTACTTTTGCCAGTAGACATCACCTTCTGTTTACTGACACCAGTTTTCAATCACCTTGTGTTCCATTATGCTCTCACTGGATCTAGTAAGGTGTTTCTACCATTCTTCTGTTGCCCTTGTCCTTACAGATTTACTGAGTTATTCAGCAATTTATCACTTTATACAGTTTTTTGGGGGTTTGTTTTGGTTTGTTTTGGTTTGTTTTTTCAGGTCGTTTTAGTTATACAACACAGGCTAGTTGCTTTTTCTCATGACTTTACCTTATTACAAAAGATCCTTTCCCCCATCCCTCACCTAAAGGAACCTTCTTTTACTGTAAACAGGATCCGTGAAGAGGCATGTTTTGATGTCAACTCTTATTGATTTGCTCTTCTTACTACTGAACACACAGGGCTGAAAAAATTTTAAAAAATAAACACACGCATGATTCCTGAACTATTAATTTATATTTCAAATATGTTTAAATAAAACCACCAATTCCCCAAATACAACAATTTCCAAGAAGCAAATATTATCTGGAAGGTGGTTTTTTGAAATAAAGTGACTTATGCAACAACTTATACGACATATCTTCCTTCAGTGACAGGCTCTGTGGGTGTTTGATGGAAAAGATATCTCTATGGTACTTCAGCAGACAGAGGATATGCCCAGGATTTAAGAATTAAAAAAACAAAATTACAGCATGGAAGGTGTTGATGGAGTAATGATAGGAGTAAGACAAACACACATTTAACCTAGATTTTTCGAGAGAAGTTGCAAAGTTGTGGCAGAAAGCTTGTAGATGCTGACAGAAAGATTCAGAAATGAAATGGTGTAAGAAAAAATTATTTTAAAGGTGGCTGGTAAGATTAGAGTTAGGAAGAACAAGATGGGAGGTGATTTGCTAGTAAGGATGAGAAGTGGTGAACAAATTAACATAATTCATCAAAATAGTCCTGCTTGGCCAGGTAAACATTAAAAAATCAAAACTGGACAGTTTTGTATATTTTTCCTTTACAGAATGCCTTTTTTCTTTTTTTTTTTCCTCTTTT
>VWYH01009121.1:148414-186547 GCA_013399365.1 Pampusana beccarii
TTTTTAAGAAAAAAATTCCCCTGATGATATGCAATTATTGAGTTGGATTAGTGTAAGCTGCTTTCCCATTCCCTTCACTGACAAGGAACTACTTACTAATTATCACAAGCAAACAGCTTGCCCAGATGCATTTAAAAAGCTCATATTTTCATTCTATACTGATTTATCGAGAAAGGTAAGAAATTCTTTCCCATAAAAACTGTGCGGTCAATGGAGTAGAAATTCCAACTTGTCAGAAAGCCCATGGAATATAAAGCACCTTCTCAAGAATATGCAAAACGGGCAGGAATGGGCATCCATGTTGCCTTTTCTTCTTCCTGTGTGTCACTTTCTCCTCAGAGGTCTATTACTGGCAGGGTTTATTTTCTGGAGGAAAAGCAGAAATGTCTTGACAGATGTGTGCTTTTGTGCTTAACATTTTCCAAGAGGAATAAAATTTAACTAGAAACAGGTCCCTACCTCACCTTAAATTTTTTGACTTTTTTTTTTTCATTAGTTCCCATGAAGTGGAGGAGGTGACAGAGCCTTTCACATTGAGTCCCACTGTCTTTGGCACAATTCCCTTTCCTGCATTTCTCTGTCAGGACTTGAATCTGTATTTCCAAAGGTTCAAGAAACATACAGATCCCTAATTCTACATGGCTCAAGGTGGGCTAATCTTAGTCTTTCCTCTGAAGCACCAGTAGAGAATACTGATAGAGACTCTGTAATGTAAAGAATATGTTCAATTTCATGCAATCTGAAACATTTTTGCTTTCTCATTTCTTGTTTTTGAGAAAAATCTAACCAAAAAAAGTATAAACATTTCATTCAACTTTTCCAGGTGAATACTATAGTTTCAGGCTCATCCAATTTGCCTTCAGAGGAATTCTCATATTTCAAGGATACTTAACATCCCTTCCCCAAAACACAACTGGGAATACAAATGTCACATGACTGAAATCAGATCACCTACCACAGCATTTGAGAGGGATCCTCAGGTCTTACCACCAACAGCACAGATGTCCTGGGACAAGGTTTGCATGAGAGTGCTCTGGTTGGCAACAGGGCTGACAGCATTTCGGGAAGGGCCTGCTCCAGCAGTCGTAGCTGCAGGATGCGCCCAGGGCCACCACTGCTCCCTGATCTTGGCAGCCTCCGGGGCCACTGTGGAGCCACTGATAGAAGGGTTTATTTCCTTGTCTTTTGCCTACTGTTTTCAAAATCCTCTCTGTTTTGAAAGGTCTTAAAATCATCTGTAGTGCTGCCATGGGCCACAGTATCAAAGTGAAGATGCAGTAATCACGTTAAGAGCTAACAATAAACAAATTACAGTGCTCCTATGAGAAGTTTATTTGCTACTATTTTTAATATTACAGAATATTTTAATAAATATCGACGAACTAATATAAAATGATTTAATATTAAATAAGACCTGGTATGTTATCTATTTTTTTCATCTGATTATTGTAAAACTGGCAATGTTTTGACATTTGCGATGTAATTTAGAGAATAAAAACACTCTTACCACAATCTCAGTGCCACTTTTTGTATGAGTCAAAGCTCGACCAGCACATCTCTGCAGCCACGCACTGACAACAGGTGGTGCTGCAGCACTGATGTTGGAATTTTCACTACTACTCACTTTCTCTGCGCTTTCCTCGAAAATAGACAAGTTAGGGCCAACCAATTGGACCGCAGCAATACAGCAATACTCTTTCTTCAAAGTGGAAAATGAAGTTATTCAGCAGAACTGTTAATCATTTGTAGAATTTAAATGGTTGTGAACGGTTGTGATTTCCTTCCTCCTCTGCATATCAAGGTAATAAAACCACACAAGGCTGGTTGTTTTGTTTTGTTTTTTCCCCCAAATAGAAATGTAATGTATTTTACACCTTCAAATTTTGCCAGACGTAACTCCAGCAAGGAGTATGAGATAGAACTTTATTCCTATAGGCTGCGATGAATGCCCAAGCAAAATGTCAAATGCCTGAATCTGCCAAATATCAGTATTGACTACTTGGAAACAAAAATACTTTTACAGTTCTATATTCTGGAGGTTACAATTCTGAAAATGTCTTCTAGGAAATGGAAAGTTCTAATTCTTAAGTGAGCTTGAGGTAGAGAGGGACAAAAGACCTCTGAGTGGAGTGAAAAAGGCTTAGATACACATATACGTATTTTTTCTGCATGACTTCAATGCTCCTGAAAGTGAGAAACTAATAGCAATGGTTTGGATCAGACATGGTGTGGGCAATCACTGTGAAATCCTGCCCATGTAATTCTTTTAATGCACCTCAGTGCTGGCTTGCAGTATTCCTCTTGGTTCCAGTCCTGGATCTCTCTTGAGCAGAGGCTGCCAACTATATCGCATTGTGCCAAATTACGTGGCGGTTTTCAGATATGTGCATATCGTGCCAAAGAAAGATTTATTTGAAGAAATGAATCAGGTATTGAGATGTTGTTATAAGTAAAATAGCACCATTTTTATGCTGAACTGATTTCTGAAGTCTCCTTTGATACGCAAATCTAAACAGCCCCATTTTTATTAAAGTGTTCTTTGGTGGTGTTTTGTTTTGCGTGGAGTTTTTTGGGTTTTTCTGTTTGTTTGTTGTTTGTTTTTTTGTCTGTTTTTTTTTTGCTTTTTTTTTTTTTTTTTTTTTTTTTNCTGGGGGGGTGGGTTCCAGTTATAAAATAAGAGAGCCACACTCCGTATTGACCAGGCTCAGCTGACAAATGATTTGTTAGTAGCATGCGTAGTAGCAACCCCAGGAACTAAGTTGAGAAGAGCCAAATGTGGAACAACAGATTTGGTAGAACAACCTCTCTGAAAGTTTTAAGGGTTCCCTTCTCAAGAGCTTGTTCTGTTCAGCACACAAAGTGACTCAGTGATTTGTGTTTCCATGTAGTCCACATGCTGCTGGATCCCTCAGTATTGCAGATGTGTGGATATAGGACAGGAAACTTCAAGTTTCAGATTCAGCCACTGCCAGATGAAAAAAAAGCCACAGAGCATAAAATAATAACAAAAATATTTTTAACATGGTAACTGCATACCCCAACTTGTTTCTTGATTCCATTGTTTTGGAACTAGCATAGATGAAAGAGAAAACAAAAGGCTGTGTTACTATGTTAAAAGTGTATTTGAACCCTTAGGGTAGGATTTTTGAAACTGCTTAGTGCTGTCCTTTCTTTGCCCCCTGACATCAACAGAAGCAGAAATAAGTCAATGCTGACAACGCTACCTTAACATGTTCTACAGTAGAATTTGCACCTCATGTGCCCCCATGTTATTCCTCTGTTCTCTCCTCTAATTAACGTTCTGTTTTAATTCATTTACTCTTCAAATTGGTTACCCAAGAATATTCAATAGTTAAAGTCTGGTTTGATACTTCAGCCTTAAAAAAGTCTTGCTGCTTTAGGGAATGTAGGACAAATGTATGCAATTTCAGTAGCTATCCATGTGACTAATGCAACAAGAATCTGGGAGTTCTGTTAAGATAAACATTAAAAAAGTGGATGATTGGTCAGAGGTCTCTAGTCTACAGAACGGTCTAGAAATCTTGCAAATGTTGTGAGGCATTTACAGGGTTGCTAATGTACCTTGGTTTTAGCCTAACTGGAAGGATCACAGCAACAAACTTTTTTTTTTTTTTCTTTTCTTTTTGGTTGGCTAATAGTTTGTCTGTTTATCTTCTCATCAAAACTAAAAGTTAAAGAGGTAAAATAAAACATGTATTGAAATAGTCTGAACATGTAAAGTTTAAATGCACCTTTGCCTGTAAGCTCAGGTCTGAGGTTTTTAGTGGGATAATAAATTCAAAAAGAATATAACGACACAATTTTCCCCTTTAAATCTGATCTAAAATTGAAGGCTCATATTCTCTTCTTGGATACACTACAGTAAGACTGTGCTAGTACTTATCAGTGGATTTTCACTACTGTCTTACATAAGCACTAAGCAAATTAGGATTTAGCACACAGATTTTTTTTTGGCCTCAAAAGCTAGCATTACAATACATAGAGAATAAGAACTCAAAAACTGTTCTTTCCTGGTAACTCTAGTTTAGAACTAGCCTAACATCTCCATAAGCATCTCATTTCTACCTGATGAAAATGCCAAAATGAATAAGTTTTTGCAGAATTCCAGAAAAGGTTACAGAAGAATTAATGTTACCAATGAATTATTATATGCAGTGATTCAGTTCATCAGTGATGAACAAGACAAACATGTATCACCACCTGTGGTCATTATTTTCCTAGTTCTTGACCAACTACCACATTTAGTGATGGTTAGAATCAGCAAAGAGCACCTGTACTTTAGAGACATCCTGATTTGAAACTGAAGTCTGGGTTGGATCATAATCCTAGATTTGAAAATGGAGGAAATGTGAAAGAGTGTAGATCCTCATCCAAACATCCTGGCTTAGACTCATTGTTGTTCTTTTGCCGATCCATTTCACTGCCAGACAGTATTGGCTGATTGTTTTCCAAGCAGATAGTTTAACAGGGACTTCTGCTGCTTTTATGTGGTTATTTAATGGAACTGCTCAATACCACAACTTTGTTATAAATCTTTTTAGGAATAGTGTTCTCTCATTTTCCCCAGTTTTCTAGTCAAACTGTATACTTTTCAGTGGTGGTAGTGTTTTCCTGTATATATGAAATGTTAATTGCTAAGGTAGTTAACAATCATTTTCTAAACACGGAACTAAATTATTAGCAATAGTTTTAATTAACATCAAGGTGTGAAAACTTTTTCTTCCATAAACCTACAAGCTTCAGTTGTCATGACAGCTACTGTAGCATACCTTTTAATGCAGAGAAATTATTGCTGCTGCTTAATGCATCTTTCCGGGAGACTTTTTTTTTTTCTATTATTTTCTGAACCACAGATACCACAAAAGTGAATTCAACACCAACTCTGCTGCTAAAACAGTAATATGGAGCACTGGCATATTTTCCTCTTTGAACATGCAAGATTCTACGCAGCAGACAACACTGACCTAGTTACAATAGAAAATAAAAATGAAAATGGAGGAAAGTAATATCACAGGCTACTCTTTCTTACTATCAGTGGCTCCTCCTGCAAAGAATTCAGAAATAAAATAATTCTTAATATGATGACACTAAGATTGTTCGTCTTTGAAAACAGAAAGAACTGAAATAAAATACATTGAGGGAATACCAAAGCTTAATTATTTTCAAAAAGCATTTTAGAGTATGCTTTTCCTTTATTTTCCCCTTCTTACTTTTCTGATGAGCTAGCAGATTCAAGTGTAAATTAACCAGCAGGTGGTAGCAGTGTTTAAGATTTCTGGAACGGGTCTAGAACTCTTGTAAGTTACTAGTTTATGTACAGAGAAAATATTTCAGAAATACCACACAGTCAATGCCTCTGCAAGTTTATTTTCATGGCCAGTTTCTTCCATCTTTGTTGATGATGGATGGACACTTGTCACTTTTAAGACATTTCAAAGATTATTTAATGTGCAGAGTAAGTGTAAAATAGGGCTTGCTTTGTGTGTGTGTGTTTTGTTTGTTTTGTTCTTTGTTTTGTTTTGTTTGTTTGTTTGTTTGTTTGTTTGGCAGAAAGTGAATTATTAGCCTAATGATTCTTCCCCAGTGTACTCCTCATTCCACCACTGTTTCCTCTGCATCTGCAAAACACGTGAATTGTTAGAAAGAGTTAACATTTTTTTTTTCATATCCACTTCAATACTAGCACATTTCAGTTCTATCCTCTCATTCTATTTGGCTTCCTTTATTGTAGTCATTAAAGTAAATGGGAAAAAATACACTACATGCTATCATTTATTTGTAATTACTTTTGTTACCTAAGATAAATAATTGCAAACAATATGAGATGTCTGGATGATGTAGCACAAACAAAATTTGATTTTAACAGGAGAATTTTTATGTTCAGAGACACGATACATGCAGTCTCTGTGAATGGCTACTTCATTTCTGAAAAATGCCTGAGGCAGATGCTTGTTAATGAGCATGGACAAGTGTGATACCAACACTGTAGCAAGGTAGCTGTACTTGAACAGGTGACCCTGTTTGAGGAGGAAATTTTGATCCATACCAGACAATCATTAACAACAGCATAATTATGTTGAAAGTACTGATCCATTTAGCCATGGACTTTCCCAGCTGATAAATAGAGGTGAAGTATACATCCCCAGACCTCAATTTAAGAGGTTACGACTGATATGTTCAATTTACACTTAATATCATTTCAACAATTGCCTGCATTCCTGTAAATATTACCAAGAAGACTCTGTCAACAAAATATATGTGCATTGCACAACATTCAACTTCGTGGTCGTATCAGGGCTTGTCTTTTGTACGTATGGTATATTCATTGCTCTTCTCCGTATCAGACTACCAAAACTCATACTAAATGGGAATGGAAAACATGGCTGTTAGGATATAGTTATGACAGAAATAGAAGACAACTTACAGGATAATGCAAAACACTTGTTTTTGTAGTCTGTACCTTCTAACTTTAGAGGGGAGGAAAAAAAATAGTGGTAAGCAGGAAGATGCAAGAAGAAAAGAGTAGATCAGAGTCACAAGTTAGAAACATAGAGTGATTTAGTCATAGCTTAATACTATGTAAACATAGCCATGGTAAAGCAATGCAAATGATCAGCAGACAAAAGGGTCTCAGAACAATTAATTTAGCTGAGGTTGTCTGCTGTGATGTTCCTAGTGACTTCATTTGTCAATTAATAAGATCTCTCTATGACAAGATGTATTCACTTATTTATACAAATAGACTCTGCTTCAGCTACATTGATACAGCTGCCCTGCACAGACATTGCATCCAGAATACTTTATTATTAACTATTTGCAGTTATTCTGGCATTAAAATGAATTAAGCATATGGTTTTAAGGTGATTCTTTAAATATACCAGAAAAGAATGCACATATAATGTGCATTTATCTTTAGAACTATCAGAAATCTATACTAGTATAGCAGCATATTGCAATTCCCAGCCAGTGATGTATAGCTTCTCTCAGTGCCTTAACTTGCTACATCTTTTAAGAAACAGAGATCTTGTGTCCTTGGTACTTCAGCGGTAGTTGCAATGTATAAACCTAATATGGCTGCTGAGAGCTGTTCCTCTTGGCAAGGTCAAACACATTTTTGGGAACCTAACTTCCTCTCTTCCATTTACTGCTAGTAATTTTATGGAAATTATTTTATTTCTTCAAGTTGTTTTTCTTATATATTTATCTTCAATGAATGTGTTGTAATTCATTGACCCTTGATTCAAGGAATTCCCTAGATGATGTTAATAACATTTTCTCTTTCACAACTTGACTGCGAGTGGTCGTAGTAAAACACCATTTATTGTCTTGCACCTGGTAACAGTATGAAGAACAGATAATTACAGGGTTTTGGAAAAAAAAAAATTACCTGATAATTAGTCTAGAATTCAGTTAAATATTTGGCTGCACATACAACTTCATAGGGTGTCCTTAAAACCATGAATGCAGGCAGTTGCTTAACTAAGTCATTCATGAATTATCATGTGTTACCCTTACTGACTTGTTAAGCATCCAGTGGCAAGTAGACTAGAAAAGCTTTGCTCTTTCTCATCAGTGACCATGTGCGGTTCGGCAGTTGCCTAGAAGTTAGAGAGATGTGTCAGCTCATCATGTCTGAAGTTAAGTAGGTTGAACACCACAGTTGTGCAGCTTCCAGAGCAGATATGGCTTCTTTGAACCATCTTGGGCTAGAGAAACTGATTTTGCATCTGCCTGCAGCTGCCAGTGTAGCTTTACCTTGAGAATTGGGGTGTTTCATTAAAGTCTGCTCTTCACTTTTCTCCTGGTTTTGTTAAAAGCAAGTTTCTCTTTTAGTGAATTTCTCTGTCAGCTAAAGTCTTCTTACTAACTGCAGTTTTCCTGAAAGTTAGATACATGTTTTGGTAGACATAGCAATGGAATGCGAGGTCATTGGTAAGGCTGGATGCACATCCTGCAGGAGCAGTGAACTGAAACAGGTGACCAAAAACTGACCAACTAAATATTCCATCCCATTCACATGATACTTCATATAGAAGTGGGAGATCACAAGGATATCGCCCCTTTTTCCTTATGGCTGACATTAAGAGAGAACCTTGGGAGTTGTGCCTGCAAACTGAGGCCTATTGACAGACTGAATCCAGTTCCAGTTGGCTGCATAATCCAGTCCAAGACTTCTGGGTGCCGGCTGTACATCTGCCAGAGCACTTGCCGGGACTTTTAAGATTGGTTTTGAATATTTTGTATTATTTTCTCTATTTTTATTGGTAGCATTAGTAAAATACTTTTAATCTTTCCAACTCTCTTCTCTCTGTTCTTCTTTCCCTCCTGTCCTCCCAGCTGTCCTTAGTGGGAAGCAGGGAGAGGAAGGTGCTGAAGGGAGAAGCGGGGGGATAGGGAGTTAACAATACATCTGCCACAGTTTATTGTCACCCCACAATCAAACCACGACAACTTTCTTTTCCCTGTGTTTGCTACAAATTTTTCACACTGGTATTCTCTATAGTGGAGGTTGACAAGTTAGCATGAATGGTATACCTCAGGTTTTGACTCCGTTGTTTCAGACATTCTGATGCTTGTTCAGAATTTCTGACCTATTACATGCCAGTTTCAGAAAATAAATTGTATTTATGGTAACACATATCAACTCCATCCATGGTCCTGGATTAGGGGTAGGGTTAGCCTTGGGAGAGAGACAAAGCCTAGACCCCTAGGTGTGGGGCTGCAAAGAGGCTGCTAAAGGAAGGAGTGAGCTGCAAAAAAAGTTTCTCCCCTAAGACCATTCTCCCCTGGGCTGTGATGTGTGTTAAGGTTAGCCAGTGTGTGCTTAAACTGGCTTTGTTCTGCTTGTAATGGAGAAGCACCTGAGTCACTTGCTGTGTTTCATATATATATTATGTGGCTCTCAGCCACAAGCAAATCTATGGCTTGCAGCATGAAGAAGGTTGCACATGCCTTTAGTGGACAGATAAGACATATAGGCAATTGTTAAAGGATAGGTTGAGCACAAACTCTTGGTGTTAATTATTGTAAAACTAATAATTTATGGTTTTTCCACTTCTCAACATCACTATTCATTTTTTGATTATCCACTGATGGTCTAATCTGAATCCCACTCAATAGGTGGACTCTTTGTCTTTAAAGACTCTTTGTCTTTAAAGAGAATAGAACATGAATATGAAATATTGCTTATGTACATTAGCTTCATGATTATAAAAAGTTTGCTCTTTTATGTGGAAATCAACTTCATTTCTTCATAAGGAGTGCATAGCCTCATTCTCTGAATTGCTGATCAAAAAAGTAACAGCAATTTTATCCCACTGCATAATGAATCACACTTGTTCCCTGTTAATTTCTGAAAGTATTTCATCAGAATTTCCATGGCACTGCACAAAGAAACGTAGCTTATATTTGTTTATGGACTGTATTCTTAATAAGAACTTAATCCATTCCTTGAATAGGCTTTTTCTTTTTGCTACTTGAAAAGCTTGGTCATTTGTTGCTTTTTGGTTTCCAGGTTGTAAACATCTGGAATGACAAGTAGGGTTTTATATACAGTCTGTCATTTGCTTTTGTTTCAGCTATCCTTCTTTCCTAACTTAGAGATGCCTTTCATATCAATGCTTGGTCTATGAAATTCTGTACCTTACCTGTATTACACATTTAACAAGCAATGTATAGACATTTAAGAAGTCATTTTTGTACTCACTTTGCAAAAAGAATCATAGTAATGATTAGAAGTCTGCTGTACTTGAATATATGGTTTATTATTTGTTTTGGTTGTGCCTCATACATACTTAGAGCTATGTTACGCCGCCAGCCAGTAAGCAACTCCAAGTACTCTTTTTTCAGTCAAGCAGAACACTCTTGTGCAAAAGTAACGCTGAGAAAACATCTTGCAGAAGGACAGACATCTGCAACAGCTGAGCCCTTAAGCATTTGGCTAATTCACAATATTTCTACACTTCTGTGAAAATACTTAAGCCCTTCTTGCATTTTTACATATCAGTAGTCCCCATTGTGAGCATTCCTCTCAGTAACATGTTCTAGTGCGACTAAATAAAAATTAGTAATGCTGTACTGACATTCCCTATTGAGCATAATAAGGCCATCTTGTTTGAGGTTTTCTTTTCATTTCCTGCCATGACTTCCTCCTCTTGAAAGGCTGAGTGAACTTTTAAACACTAGGCTTGCCAGGTATTGCTAAACCTTTTAGTCTGTACAATATCTGTCCTGCTAAGGTAAAAGTTAGGACTTGTTTGTGGTTTTGAACATTGAAAAATACTCTTCCATATATTTTTAAATAATTTTAATCTGTGGAAGAGGTGATTACCCTCCTGGGTGAAAGGGACATTGAGATACTAAGAAGCAGGGAAGATAATGTGACCTGCTTATGGTACTTATTCATGGGAAAAGAATCTGAGGACATACAGTGAAGAAATTGCAGCATTTGTCCAACTGACCTGACTTCTCACCAGGCACTGATTGCTATCACAGTCCTAAAAATATGCTGGGAATAATCAAGTGGCTTGTTTCTGCGGTGTAACACCTGGACTTGTTTAAGGAAGGGATGTCATGTTCACAGACAGCCTAAGGAGCTTATCAGATGCTGCAGGTGGTGCAGTCTGTGCATGTCATTTTGCTATTATAGGGTTGATTCATGGATGAATCAGCCATGAAAAAATATTTAATATGTTTCGTAATTTAAGGCACTAGAAAGAAGAAGAAAACTGAAGTAGCTGAACTACATTTAAAATTAATCCCACAAGTTATTTATTTAGAGGATAAACTGAGAACTCTGGAAAACAATCAATCTCCTCTCCAGTAACCACCCACACTGTCCCTCAATCTCTGTGATATCATGACATGTTACTTCACTTCCCTTTACTAGTGTCACTATCTAAATATCGTTTAAATGTGTAAATTGGCAAAACTTTATTCAATAATTTAACTCTGCCATTCTGGATAACCTCTCCAGTTTCCTTGTTAGATTACTTATAGTGACTGTAATGTGAAGAGCTAATCAGCTGTAATCAGCTAGCAAACTTGCCTGTGTTTGCATGTCTGTTGCTGCTCGTTGCCCTTTGAAAATGCACACTCTCTTTTCTCTAATGAAGAATTAAATTGACAATTACAAAGCTTTGGATAACAATAATGAGCAAAGTTCTGCAAACTAGAAACAACTGAGGAACACAGACGATATTCTGGTTTAGTAGTATTTTGGTTTAATCTCAGGTTTTTGGTTTTGGTTTGGTATTGTTTGTTTGGGGTGTGGTGTTTTTGTTTGTTTTTGGTTTTGTTTTCTGACAGAACTTAATTCTAGGAAATGGCTATGCACTTTATTGCAAGAGGCTAGTCTGGGAGAATAGTTGTGCTGGGATTTATGAAAATCAGGAAAAAATATTTGGAAATATCTGTACCAAGATGTATATCTAGTAAACTATTTTAAAATATTATTTTATAAATGCTTTTTATTTAGCTACTTTATGGCTAAGTAAGTGATGCATATATGTTCACAAACACTTCCTTCTATTTTTTTCTTTCAATAGGGGCAATCAGGTTTGTTCTACATTACTGTTTCCAGTGTATTTTTGTTTCCAATGGTAAATCAGTTCCTCCAGCAGATCTTCGGTATTTTCCCCAATGTGCTTAAGCTTCAAGTCAGACTAGAGCAGGAAACCATGCTTAATCTTACTTGATAGTAATGATCTGTTCAGCAGAAAGTTCAAATGCCTACTAGATCTATCATAACCTTTCCCCTTTCAATAGGACATTGCTAATAACTCAATTAAGGAACCCTGCAGAATTGACCAAAATTTCAACAGTGTTGGTGCAACTTCTCTTTAGAAGATTACTGTTAGAGAGGTTCCTTTTCTCTAGGTTCCTGTGGCAGACACTCAGGCATGGAATCCAGAAATCCTCCTAAAATAAATAATTTATTTGCAAAGTACAGAGTAGAGCAGCTTGAGTTGGGTGACTCTTGAAGAGAGACTCTCTGTGGAAAAAAACTTGGACAACTATACCCCCACAATCCAAGCCCCCAGGCCCCAGTGTGTCATTCCATGACAGCTGCAAAATTAGAGCCTGGGGTCTCCCCATTCTTCATGGGATCTCTTCATTTTTGTCAGGCAGGTTGTCAATTGAAATCCTGACCTTCGGTTGCTATTTTCTACCTGCAGCTAGAGAAAAATAGGTTCTTAGCAATAGTCAAAGCACTCTTTCATCTTCTGTTAGACATCATTCTGTTCCTATACTAATCTCCAGGGACACAGCTCTCCTTATCTTGTAGCTTGAAGACTCCGAGGCTTTTTTTAATTAATGAGGCAGAAATTTCAAAGATTCACATCTTGCAGAAGTTACACTAAGCAAACTCACTTATGCCAAGCAAACTCTATATAAGCAGTTTCTAATCAAGTTCTGTAAGAAGCAGTACACTCAATAATTCAATTAAGATAAGGCAGTCTCTTCCCTAACAATCACATAGCATTGAATAATCACTCTTCCTCTCTGGATGAACCTTATCCATGACATCTCTGTTTTCAAATCAATCACCTGCCTCAGCTGAGATATATAAGTATACATACACAGATACAGTCACACACACACATATACATATCATAGAATCATAGAATGGTTCGGATTGCAAGGACCTTAAGGATCAACTAGCTCCAGCCCCGCTGCCATGTCCAGAGACACCTTCCACTAGACCAAGTTGCTCAAAACCCCATCCAACCCCCTGACCTTGGTGAAGATCCTCAGCTGAATATCAAGTGTTTTGTGCTGCAAGAGGGAACAACTAGCTTTAGTAGAGGTCACAAGGTGTTAGTGTAAAATAAAAATAACTTGCCCTCTGAAGCTTTGTAGTACGATGTTTAAGGCTTACTCCTTTAAACATGACATTATAAAAGGAAATTTTAGAACAAACAGAGTTCTATGAAGACGGATTACCAGGAAAAAAAAATATTAATTGTCCTAGCATTTTTGCTCATGGAAGTCTATTTGGGCAGTGTATGAAATATGCGACATACATACTAGCAGTGCATAATTTAGGATCCTGTCATCTTTGTCTCTGTGTCTAGGCCAGGTAGCCTGTTCAGTTCAGCAGTAGGCCAGCTGTTACAGTTTACCAACCATTATATAAACAGTTAGAGTGTGGATAGATTTCAAAAATACTAATGCCATTTGCCTTTCTAGTCTGAAAAATGACCCATTAGCTCTTCACTTACTGTATGCAAACTACAAACTAGACTATTTCAGCTTTAAAACTGAAGGTGTTTAGTTATTTCTGTAAGTTGATTTATTTCAGTATAAAAGCATAACTATTTGGCTTGTTATAAATAGTAATGGACTTTTTTCCATTAGAAAGCAGCATTAATTTGTCACAGGATTTAGTACAGAGTATAGGATTAACAAATAAGGGTTGTTAGCTTTTATCACTGGTTCTTTCAGTGGTTTGTTGTGTTATTCCATGTAAATCACTTTCTCATCTTTCCAAATGCATTCCACGTCTTTAACTACTTTTCAGGTTATAATACTGAGATTCATAAAACCACCTGATATCTTTGAAGAAGCAGTATTGTAAGCAAAACAAGCTCTTTCTAGATATGAGAAAGGTTCAGATGAAAATCTGAATATGACTGTATTTGATCCACCTGTCCTATATTAATAATATTGTATTCTTCGACTTTCTTGGATCTGGCACAATAATTAAAAAAAAATAATATATCATTGATCACTTTGCTTCAAGTAGACAATTTAGATGACTCTTCCCTTTGTCTTCAGCTTCCAACTTCTACTGATGTCAACCCAAGACAAGAGAAAAAAAGTTGCCTTTTAAAGTACATTACCTGGCTAAGGTCCATATTATTAAGAGTGCTGGGTAGCTGTGCCTGCTCCTTTCACTAGTTCTAGACTTACTGATATTTGCCTTCTATTTATAGTAACTCGAAATTACGTCAGTTGTGAAAATTAAGAAACACTTAACATTGTTTAAGTATCACTTCCATCAGGAAGTGTCAGGTGAGTGTTGCTCCTTTACTTATACGCTTTGCAATGTAGGAATATAGCACAACATCTTGCTGCTTCTATTATATTAGGTCTTACATATAGCATTACAGGACATACTCTTATTGGCTTGTATTAAGGACACCATGTGTAAATATTAAGAAAAAAGCGTAATAAATAAAATTGAAATAGTGTTAGTAAGTAACTTTGTAATGAATAAGATAGACATAATGTTTATGTCCCTTTTTTTAATATCTATTTACAGATAAATATAGAGGAATCTGCTTGAACTCTGAGAATAATTGCACCTATAAAGTTCCTTTGTGTGCTTGCAGAAATAAGTTTTTTCAAAGGTAGTAAGGTTAACAGCTGTTTTCTTTTAATTACTTCAAAGGCAATTTACTGCTATCAGGCTTCAATGTGCTGAGATAAAAACCTTTAGTCTCCAATGCAGCCCTGGAGGCCACACAGCTCTGCACTGCCTGAAGAGACCTTTTTCCTGAAATATAGAAGGTTAAATGAGGGAAAGAAATTTACAACATGATTTTTAAGACTCATCAGAGTGATCACTGTGCTGAAGTAACAGGCCCACTTGATTACAAGTGTTGCAAAGCTGCAGATATGTTATCTTTTGAGCTATGAGACTGGGCTGACATCTTCAAGGAAAGTGACACCATTTATACAAGCAGTAGTTTGTTTTATTTTACCTGTCTCAGAGTGAAAATGTGGTCTTCATCTCACTACAGAGGTGATGGACTTCTGATCTCAAACTCTTTGTTGAGTCCCAGTATCCTTTAGCCTTCATCTTATCAGATCAGATCAATACCTTAGATGTCCCTGTAGCTCTCTGTCTTCTCCTCAGAGGCACACAGAAAGCACAGCTGGTCAAATTTGACATGCTGAGGAAAACCAGAATCTAATATTCTGAATTATTTTTATTTTTCATCATAAATTTCACTTTTAGTCAGGAGAAAGGGCTCGCAAAACTGGAAAACAGAAGTAGATGATTAATTTGAGTGGTCCCACCATGAAATCTTGGCAAAATCCTATTAGCTTACAAAGAATGATCAACTCCTTATGTGATTAATTTTAAAACTTAAAAACTGGCATATGCAGGAGATGGTAGGAGCTGAAGTTGTTAATGTAGGGTAAGCAAAATAAATGTTAGGAAAACAGGTGACAGAATATTTGAAAGGAAAATACTCTGGCTATTCCAAAGAAGCACAACTTCTTGCACTGTGCTGGGCTCTGGCCAGTATCCACCAAACATTGCTCAACACCGTGCAGCACACTCAGGGCAAAGAGAGGAACAAGAAACCAACAGGCACTGTGACTGCTCCCACTCCTGAGCCAAACACTGCAGTTACTCAAACCCCAGTGACAGGCACTGTGACCACCCAGACCCAGACACCAGGTGCTGCAGCTGAATCAGAGAACCAACCTGTGTCTTCATCAGTTGCCCCTGTATAGAAAAAGAAATACACAAGGGAAGATGACGACCCAGTCCCATCACGAGAACAGGAGAAGGCAGAACTAGAGATAATCACCCAGGTGAGCTGTGGGATACGCAAAACGATTTCAGCCGCTGGGATGGCGAGCATATTGTTACTTGGCTACTCTGATGCTGGGATAATGGGGCCGGTAGTTTGGAATTAGAGGATAGGAAAGCCAAGCAACTAGGATCCATGCCTAGAGAAGGGGACATTGACATGGCGATTGGACAAAAGACAGAAACCCTCAGCCTCTGGAGGTGACTTCTGTCAGGTGTGAAGGAAAGATACCCCTCCAAGGAAGATGGTACCTGTCACCCAAGCAAGTGGACCACCGTGGAGAAAGGTATCCAGTACCTGAGGGAATTAGCTGCCCTGGTGCTGATTTATAACGACCCCAATAATCAGGATTTACCCACAGATCCTGAGGAAATCCAGTGCACATAACTCATGTAGCAGAAGTTCCTGCACAGTGCACCATTGTCCTATGCCAGCTCATTGGCAGTGATGGCGTGTAAAGAAGGTGAGGAACGAACGGTGGATGAATTGGCTGACCAGCTCAGGTGATACGAGGGTTGTCTGTCTTCCTCCTTGCAGGCTTGCATCTTGGCTGTGGAGAAACTGCCAGACATGCTAGCTGAAAAGTTAGCTTGAGAGTTCTAGCATTTTGAAGACTAGTCTCCCTACTTGCACGGCCTGGGGTCTCAGCTACTTGGAATGAGCGTCTCTCCAATCAAGAGAGAGAATACAAAGGGTATACAAAATAGGGCATCCTATGGTTTGTCCTGCATGACCATGGAGAAGATATGACAAGGTGAGGTAGGAAACATACCTTAGCCCTAGAGGCATGGGTACATGAGTTGCAAGGAAAGACAACCACAAGAGGGGATTCTGCCAGGAAAAATGCTGCTCTGCTTTCCAGCAGGCAGTTTCCCAGAGAGAGTGGAAGAGCTGATGTTGCTTCTGACCCTCTTAAAGTGACTTCTGATTCGTTCTTGCAGAAAAGAAGCAATGAGTACCATGAACAGTACTAGAGAGGCTCTGCCTTCAGTGGAGTGGAGGAAAGGGATAACTGAGTTTATTGTACTGTTTGGATTCGATGGCCTGGAATGTCAGAGCCACAGGAGTACAAGGCTCTAGTGGACACCAGGGCCCAATATATTCTAATTCCATCAAGCTATGAAGGGACAGAACCCATCAGCATTTCTGGAGTGACTGGGATGGACCCCAACAGTTGACTGGTTTAGATGCTGAAGAGAGCCTGACTGGAAAGGACTGGCAAAAACACCCCATTGTGACTGGCCCAGATGCTCCGTGCATCCTTGGTATAGACTACCTCAGAAGAGGGTGTTTTAAGGACACAAAAGGGTACCGGTGGGCTTTTGGCATAGCAGCTGTGGACAATGAGAATATTGAACAGCTGTCTACCTTGGTCAGTCTCTCAGAGGACCCTTCTGTTGTGGGATTGCTGAGGGCAAAGACCAGCAGGTTCTGGTTGCTACCATGACAGTATATTGGTGGCAATATCACACTAACCAAGAATCTTTGATTCCCATTCATAAGTTGATTCATCAACTGGAGAGCCAAGGAGTGATCAGCAAGACTCACTCACCCTTCAATACTTCCATATGGGCAGCGCGGAAGCGGAGTGGAGAGTAGAGACTTACAGTAGACTATCGTGGCCTGAATGAAGTCACACCACCATCAAGTCCTGCTGTGCTGGACATGCTAGAGCTACAATAGGAACTGGAGTCAAAGGCAGACAAGTGGTATGTAACAATTGACATTGCTAATGTATTTTTCTGTATTTGTTTGGCAGGAGAGTGCAGACAACAGTTTACTTTCTTCTGGAGTGGGGTCCAGTCCACGTGGAATCAACTGCCCCAGTGGTGGAAAGAAACACAGCTCCACCACTTGCTGTGGACTGATCCAGATTGCACTGGAGCAGGGCAGAGCACTGGAACACCTGCAGTACATTGATGACAACATTGTGTGGGGCAACAAAGCAGAGGAAGCTTTTGAGAAAGGTGAGAAGATAATTCAAACTCTTGTGCAAGCTGTGTCTGCTATAAAACAAAGTAAAAGCAAGGGACCTGCACAAGAGATCCAGTTTTTATGAGTAAGGTGGCAGGGTGGACTTCATCAGATTCTGATGGATGTGATCAACAAAATGGTAGCTATGTCTGCACCAACTAGTGAAAAGGAAGCGCAGACTTTATTGGGGGTTGTGGGGTTGTGGAGAATTCACATTCCAAGCTACAGTCAGATGTGAGCCCTCTTTATGACGTGACTCAGAAGAAAAGTGATTTTGTGTGGGGCCCTGAGCAACAGCAAGCCTTTGAATGAATTAAGGTGGAGACAGTCCATACCATAGTTCTTGGGACACTCTGGCAGGACAAGATGTTAAAAATGCATGTACAGAAGATCCAAGGCTTGCTACACTCCAACTGAAAAGGGGATATTGGCAACATACAAAGGGGTTCAAGTTGCTTCTGAAGTGGTTGGTACTGAAGCACAGCTCCTCCGGGTGCCTCGATTGCTGGTGTTGGGCTGGATGTTCAAAGGGAAGGTCTCCTCTGCTCACCATGGAACTGATGCTATGCGGAGTAAGTGCGTTGCATTGGTCACACAATGGGCTCAAATGGGAAACCTTGGTTACTCAGGCATCTTTTAAGTGATCACAGACTGGCCAGAGGGTAAGGATTTTGGGGTGTTGCCAGGAAAGACCTTGATTACTCAGGCATCTTTTAAGTGATCACAGACTGGCCAGAGGGTAAGGATTTTGGGGTATTGCCAGGAAAGGAGGTGACACACGTTGAAGAAGCCCCACTGCATAGTAAGCTATCCAAGAATCAGAAGCAATATGCCCTGTTCACTGATGGGTCCTGTGGGAAAACATCAGAGATGGAAAGCTGCTGTGTGGAGTCCCACATGACGAGTCATAGAAGCCACTGAAGGACAAGGTGAATTGAGTCAGTTTGTGGAGGTGAAAGTGATCCAGCTGGCTTTAGACATTGCTGAACAAGAAAAACGGCCAGTGCTTTATCTCCATGCTGACTCCATGGATGGTGGCAAATGCCCTGTGGGGGTGGTTACAGCAATGGAAGAGGAGTAACTGGCAGCACAGAGGCAAATCCACCTGGGCTACTGAATTATGGTGAGACGTTGCTGCCCGACTAGAGAACCGGCCTGTAAGAGTATGCCACACAGGTGCCCATGTGCCCGAATGTCGTTCCGCTGAAGAACATCAAAACAGCTAGCAGGCAGATTAAGCTGCCAAGATTAAAGTGTCTCAGGTAGATTGGACTGGCAACACAAACGTCAGTTATTTACAGCGCAGTGAGCCCATGATGCCTCAGGTCACCAAGGAAGGGATGCAACATATAGATGGGCTCGTGATCAACCATTGCACAGGTTATTCATGATTGTGAAATATGCACTACAATCAAGCAAGTCAAGTGGTTAAAGCCTCTGTGGTTTGGGTGGTGATGGCTGAAGTATAAATAAGGGTAGGACTGGCACATTGACCATATTACACTCCCATAAACCAAACATGGCAAGTGCTTTGTAATTACCATGTTGGAAACAAACACCAAATGGCTGGAAACACATACCATGCCCCATGCCACTGCATGAGAATTGAGTCAGACAACACGACTAATTTCTGGAACAGCCTCAAAGACACTTGGGCCAAAGAGCATGGCATTGCATGGGTATATCACTTCCCCTATCATGCACCAGCCTTCAGAAAAATTGAATGGTACAACGGACTGTTAAAGTCTACACTAAGAGCAAAGGGTGATGGAACTTTTAGAAATCAGGATTCAAATTTAACGAAGGCCACCTAGTTAGTTAACACCAGCAGATCTACCAATTGAGCTGGCCCTGCCCAGTTGAAGCTCCCACACACTGTAGAAGGGGATAAAGTCCCTGTGGCATGCATGGAGAATGTGTTGGGGAAAACAGTCTGGGTTACTCCTGCCTTGGGCAAAGGCGAACCCATCCGTCGGAATACTTTTGCTCAGGGATCTGGGTGCTCTTGGTAGGTAATGCTGAAAGATGTGTACCTCAGGGGGATTTGATTCTGAGTGAGAACACTCCCATGATGTGGATTTTATGATGGTAATTGCTGCATACTATATACCAGATTAACAATATATTCAATCAGTGTCTTTCAGATTAATGAAGAATGTACTTCGAAAAGTTCAGCAAGTGTTCACACACACACAGAATGTTAGGGATTGGAAGGGACCTCAAAAGATCATCTAGTCCAACTCCCCTGCCGAAGCAGGAACACCTAGACGAGGTTACACAGGAAGGCATCCAGGTGGGTTTTGAATGTCTCCAGAGAAGGAGACTCCACAACCTCCCTGGGCAGCCTGTTCCAGTGTTCTGTCACCCTCACTGAGAAGAAGTTTCTTCTCAAATTTAAGTGGAACCTCTTGTGTTCCAGCTTGAACCCATTACCCCTTGTCCTATCGTTGTTTGCCACCGAGAAGACCCTGGCTCCATCCTCGTGACACTCCCCCTTTATATATTTATAAACAATGTTGCAATGATCCAACCGGAGCTGGCTCTAGCAACTGATATCCAGCCACCTCCCTGAGGTTAATGCCTCTGACAGGCAAACCATTAGCACAAGCTACATGTTCCAGATGCATGCAGCAATACAACACTCCAGTGTGACACACCGTTTTTCCTGTCCCAGGAGACTGTCCTGATAAAGTCCAAAGTCACGGACTCAACAAACATTTCAAAGGAAAGAGATTATGCCATGAACTAAGTGATAAAACATCTGTTTGTATATATGTATATCTAAGGTGGCAGTAGTTAGTTGGAATGTATTAGTAAGCTAAGTTCTGAGCACTACATAAATGGTATAGAGTAAGGGGTGGAATGTGCTGGGCCAGCTGAGATAGGGTTAATTTCCACACTGCCAGGGGGGTGCTGCGGCAGGGATCAGGTTGTGTGCCCATTGCTTTTATAGGTTTTTTCATTGTTGTTGTTACTCTTAGTCCATTTTTAATTTTTTTTTCCTTCTCTATTCTGTTAAATTGTTCTTCTTCCAACCCACAAGTTTTGCCTTTGTTTTCTGATTCTCCTCTCTATCCCACTGGGGGTGGAGGATGGGTGAGCGAGATGCATGTGGTTTTAGTTGCCGGCCGGGTGGGGCTGGGGCTAAATTATGACAAAGAGCTATTCTTTCCCAATAATGACATCCTGTACCAAAGCAGAATTCATTCTAGCTATAGTGTCACTTCAGACTGGCCGTAATAATGCACCTGGGATTAAATTAAACCTCAGTGCAAAAGGAACAAACTTCAGTGATTTCAAGGAAATTAGTCTTGCATAGCTTTGGTCAACTTCTACTACCCTTTACTCATTATGCAATACCTGTTAAATCCTTGTAACACTCCTCTTGCTTGTTTTCGCTGAAAGCACTTTGGCCTGGTATACTGAATTATGAGAACAACAGTATTTTATTATTTCAAATGCTTTATTGAATTGTTTTTTGGTTTGACAGATGTGAAAGGTCACTCTACCAACCTGTTGGATAGATACAAGAAATATAATTGTCCTGTGTTATTCATTGGTATCTAGTCTCTGTGATGTTCCCACCTCCTATCAGAATATCTGAATGTTGTATACTGAAACTGAGTCTTGCAATGCCTTGACAATAGATACCCAGATAACAGCATATTAAATACAGGAGAATTCAGACAAATGCATAGCAATACCTCTGAAGCTGTAGTCTGACTGTGTAGTACTTCCGTTTTATTTTTTGCATTTGATTCTTTATTTTTTATCTGTAGGTATCACAAAAGAATTAAGACACAAGATAGTCTTCTAGGTGTCTAGAGATAAGGTTCCTTGACTATAAAAATATTCAGGAACTACCTTAATTTATTGCTTTGTGCATAAAAACATCAAAACATGCTACAATAATATATAAACCCCTTTGTTCTGGAAGATAATCAAAGAAGTCTTTCCAAATATTTGTCTCAGTCTAACGAAGGCAAGTATAAGGGGAAAAAAAAAAAAAAAGGATTTGGCCTGAGAACTACTCCTGACAGACAGCTTTCTGAGCATGTGAACAACTCATGGTATTGCATAAAGAGTTATGTTAGAGAGGCTGTAGGATGCTCAGTCCTGTACATGAATTTGCTCTGTTGGACCCTTGCAGGATCCCACTGATACCATCGGGACTCACGGAGACATAAAGCCAACCAGTTCTGCGTGGATTTATTTGCAAGGATCAAAGTCTTAGATGGTGAACATGTCAATTTTGTTGAATGGTTCATTAATTTTTAACAGCATTGAGGGAAACACAATGAATCACAAAACTAATCGTTTCACAGCTCATAGATCTCAACTCACAGAGGAGGGACTGAGTACAGGCGAGGGTGTTGTGATTCCACACTAAGGGCTCACATCATCAGGAGCACAAACTTCCTGCTACTTGGTGGGAGGCATCTGTCTGCATTTGGCAGCAGACATCAATTATTTTAGACGTTTAGTTTGCTACAGTGAAAGGGTGTATGTTTGTAGAGAATAATTCACAGGACTGCTAATGGTTTCTTTTGTCTGTATTTTATCTATGGCAGGATATATCCTTAGACTAGTGAAAACATATCCATAGATTTAAGTGGATTTGAGCCTTTAACAGGGTATGACCTTGAGAGCAGGTGATCTTTTCCTCTAACTCCATCACTTTTGAATTAGAAAATGAAGTATTGATCCCTGTACTTTTCAGTTATCAGGCTTATGTAAAATGCCTCAAGTTTTAATTGTTTCTGTTAACAGCACAAAAATAAAAGCAAAGGTAACCAAAACTATGAAAGTAGAATACTCCTTTCTCCTATGTCCAGGAAAATTGTCATTACATACTGACAGGTTCTCTCAATATCTGGAGGAAAGAACAGCAAATCCCAATTTTTACCTTGGAGAAATTTCCAGTAGTAGCGCATGTGGAAAGCTCTAACCTACACTGCAACTCCCGCTAGGCAGGGCAAGACTTCCAGGGCACTGCCAGAGAGGGTAATGGATAAAATAGTTGTTCAGAAAGGAGATTCAATAAATGGGATTATCTTTAATGGGATCATTTGGTAGGGAAGCAAACTGTGAATGAATACTCTTATGAGGAAGAAAAAAAAGACTCTAAATTAAAAACAGGGTGATGTGATAGCACTAAGAGGAGTGGAAATTAAGTTGGTCTGAGATATTGGGTTTGAGATATTTGCCTTTCTGGAGTGAAAAGTTTAATGGAGGCAACTGACCGAAGTTTGCTTTTAACTCTTAAAATATTATACATAATATGAAAAAGTGGGTTTCCTTAAGCTTAATATTTTTTACTAACTATGCTAAATATGGGAGGCTCGGTAAAATACCTACTGTTACTGGCTTGCCCAAACCTAGAACTGGCATAAAATTTGAGATTTTTATTTCACCTGGGACTTCTGAAGTACCGTAGTTCTGTTCTCATGCAGAGCAAAGCTGAAAGATTGAACTCACAGAATGCTAATCCTAGAAAAAGTGTCAGAAGCTTTCCATTCATCATACATCTCTTGATGGACTACCTATTTAAATAATAGTGTGTGTCATCTATAAATGTTTTTGTTTGGCTTGCTGAACCACCTTTCTTCCTTTGTAGAGATTTAATGGAGGAACATTTCTTGATTCTGCAGGTACTTGGCAGATGATACTTCCTAGATGAGACCCTTGACAAGGCTTGGTAGGAGGGAGGGATGCACTGCACTTCAGGAGAGCAAATCTTCAATGGATCTTGGCTCAGAAAAAAAGAGTAGTACCTTGAATTACAAGTCTTATGGTGCAGCACACTGCTAAGAAAATGCTGAACTGATTAAGTTCAACAAACAAAACAACTCTGATAGACAAAATATTTTATAGTACTTCCACTGATAAAGAAGATTTTTTTAAGCCTAAACAGTATGTCTTTTCAAATAAGACTTCCGTTAGGTGTAACATTTTGACCAGTTACAGTTTATTTTTTTAATAAATCTTCATATTAAACTATCTGTTGCTGGATACTGATGTTACATTTGATGCCATTTCTTTTGACAAGCAGTAGAAACTCTTCACTGAGCATTAGGTTCATTGACAGAATGTGTTCAGAAACTATTGTGCCTAAAACACTAATTTTAACACATCCAACATCTGCAGTACATTAGGTTTAATCCATACAGAATAATTCCAGTCATTTACAGTAAGTATTGACAGCAATTTAAAACATATGTCCCATAAACTGTCTGCCATAATCTATGTAGATTCATTGCTACAGCACAGATGCTTTTGCCCAGGATACTAAAAATGGGTTTAAGCATATTTTTGCATTTATTGAAAATCTTTAAAATTTTCCATCAGTTCTTGATGTCTGTGTATCATATACAGCTTATCAGCTAGAATCTTTCTTTTTGCAGTCCCCAAATAGCTTTTGTGTGATTCTGAGAGTAGGCATGAACTGATTTTTCCTGGGATAAGCTACCATGATGACACACCACTAGTTGAGCTGAACACATGCACTGAGCTAAATTTATGAGAACTGGAACTGTCTGTTTATGACTGAATCCATCCTTTTATGGGTGTGTCATGTATTCCAAGAGCTATGACAAATATTTTATCATTCTGTATATGGAATATACCTATGTATCTATTCCTATGATATCCGTCCATGGTAATTCTACAGAATGTGTCATATAAGATATGACTATCTCTAATTGCACCTTAGAATATTCACCTTGTTTCTTTGCTACTACATAGGACACGCTATCTGCCTTCCCCATTATAATTTTTAATCTAATAAAACTCATTAAAAACTCTGTTTTAACTATAAGATATAGGATGCTTCTCATGTTTGTAGTAGAAGCTACTATCACAAAGTATTCCCTATGACTCTGCCTTTTGTTATGTTTTAGGAAAAAGAAATCTGAGAAAAGACACTGGATTTAATCTAATTTAAGAAGTAGAAGTAGAGAGGTGATGCATGGGACATGATGATCTTTAGTCACTTTCTCGGTACTGAATTGTTTTAGTCCTCTACTTAAATTGGCAGTGGAAAACACAATCTCAGTACTCGAGTCTGTAAAAGAGCACAACACAATTATGTTTTCGAAGACTTTATCCTGGAAATGCAAGAAAAAGAGATGAATTGTTGAAAATAGCAGTTTAGTTTCTTAGGGCTTCATGAAGCATGCACACATACACATATATGTACATATATGCATGTATATGTATGTAAACATATACACTCATACACATAGGTTTTTATACATATGTATAGAAATATAAAGGTAACTACAGACTTGAACAGTGGGCCAGCTCCCCCTGAGATATTTTGACCTCCAGTTTCAGCAGATAGGGATTCTCCAGTTACATCTGGGTAACAATCATGGGACTTTATTTCTACAAAGTGGTGATAAGGTTTATCTGCAAGAGGTACAAGGGAACTTGTGGTGCTATAAATCTTGTGCTGTTTTAATCCGTAAATGTATTTGTTTTCCTAAGCTACAACAGGACATCCACTCTGAGATCTCCAGACCTTCTCTTTCAATATTTATACTTACTCACTTTTCATGAAATGGTTTCATATGTATGAGGCAAACAAAATAACTGCATGGAAAGAATATTCTTTTATACCTTGTATTCACATTTAACATAGGTTAGTGTTCCAATGCATTAGCAAACCTTAAGTAAAAGTAAACTTCGTTCAATAGAATTTTCTTACGAAATGTGACAAGGAGTCTATACATCCAGCAATCCTTGCCCCTGTGATTGAACTTCTTGGGTAAACTTCTGGCACTACTGCAAGCAGCTGAGGTTTGCCATTCTACCTGCTGAGGTAGGAAACCCCCTCCTGTTTCTCACCACATAGTAAAATTAAAATAGAGGAAACATTAGCTCTTTGACTTTTGCAGTGTCAGAAATGTGGTTTGTTTTCTATCACTGTTAGATGCAGATAAAATGCTATCTCTTAGATGCCACTGACAGACCATTAACAATAAGTTAATTGATAACTAATTTGCTAATTAGTTGTATTCCTAAAAAAAAACCAAAAACATTTCCTTTTATTATAGTGAGAAGAGGGTAGGAGTTACAGACATTTCATGCTCACGTCTCTGAAAAAGCCACATGCAAATAATGACCATTCTCCTGACCTTTCAGAAACATCTGTCCAAAATCTACAAGAAACCTACCAGGAAACAGGAATCTTAGTCAGTAGTCCCTAAGGTAGTCAAGCATTGGTTACTAAAGTAAAGAGCTCTTTGTCACCTAAACACTTCCTTTGATTTAACTTGGAAAGGTTGCTGGAAAATTGTTTGAGTTGGCCTTTTCCTATCCAGTGATTTCTGTGTAGTCCACATCTAAGCAAATATGCAATCAGAACAGTATAGAATTATGTTAAAATCTGACTCTAGAATACTAAAAGATTTAGTGGTTTTGTCAAAGTGCCCAGAAATATTTTTTGTTGTAATGCTAATTGGCACTTTAATTTTGAAATGTGTGTTATTATGTAGCTTGGCTTGTTAAAGCTGGATGAAGGTAAAAGTGAAAACAAAATCAAAATTGGCTTTCTTCTTCCTTCCCTGCTCAGAAAAATATAAAGAATTTCATTTGATTAATCATTGAATTCATAGCTTATGTGTGGCCTTCACATGTATTGTAAGATTAATATCATAAACCTTCTATGAAGGGTTGTTATTGTTCAGCATTATTTGATCTGGAAAAAAATAATTGTGTTTTTCCCTGCTTTACTATCAGAATGTTCTAGACCAGAATGATTGAACTCAGTATGACAAAAAATTTTCTGTAGGCAATGACTTAATTGAGATCTTGGAGATTAGACAGGACAACTGTGAGCTTGGAGATTAGACCAGACAACCTGAGCTAGAAATATCACTGTCAAGAATAGTGCTCAATAAGGCTAAACACAAAACTTTCTGAAGATTTCTGCTTGATAGCCTTGCCTTTTCACACTTGGGAGATATTTGAAGACAGCAAAGAGGAGAAGACGAGCCATTTATGGCCCCTTAGAAGGCTTGCTGGTTCATTCAGATTCTCAGAAATATTGCCTAGACAGGATCTGATTATCGCAAACCAGGACAAACTGGAGAAGAACATGTATTGAATTATTTGTAGGACAAATGACTATAAGGAATTCAGTAAAATAAAATTTCAACAGAAATGCACACTGTAATTGGTGTAGTTTGTGGTGTACTGCTCTTCCATTGAATACAGAAAATCTAATTCTCCATGAAATTCTGACATTCAGCATTGAATTTCACAAGAATATAATCAGTATATTATGAAGTAACCTACAAAATCACTTTTCATTAGGTTGAAGCAAGTGAGTTTATTTCAAACTTGGTGATGATTCATTACATTCCGCTTAGAATAATAGCTCTGCTCCCCCCCCAGCTGTTTTCTTTTATTGCCAGCCAGATTATATATTACATTCTATTGAAAACTGACTTTTTAAAATTAGCTTGCTTTTGGCCATACTTACGGTGGCAGTGATATGCAGTATGTTACCTGACTGAATTCCTGTTACACTTCATAAAAGATAATTAGATAGCAATTAGTTGTCCCCCTCCTCTCTCCTCTCCTCTCCTCTCCTCTCCTCTCCTCTCCTCTCCTCTCCTCTCCTCTCCTCNATTTTTCTGCCTCTCCTTCTTTTCTCTCTCTTGATTTCTATCAAATCTTACGATGAATTTCTGAAGTACTAGAAAGCTGATAATGAGTGCACAGAGATTTGAATCATCAGCCAGTTCCAAGAAAAATACTGGAACAAGTAATCATTGTACTTTTTATCTAAATTCCCCTTTCCAATTTCTGAAAACATACCTTATCTTTTAAAATAAACATGTTCAAATACTCTAATGGACTATAGAGACCATGTAAGTCTATAAATTTGTCTTTTGCACATACATACAGTGTTATATCACAGATACATAGATGCAGTTGTTCAGCTGAGCAGGGAATGCATGAAGGTCAAGATATCTCACGTTTATCTTTAATCCTTTTTACTGAAAGTTATTTCCAGTCTTCAGTTTCCATCTTTACTTTCCAGTGTCCAAGATTTTATGGCTTGGAGAAATCATCGAGGTGACCTATTTGTGGAAGTATAATATGCAAATATAAAAAGTCAGAATAACAGATAATATGAGCAGAATTTGATGCAGAATATTTGAATTCTGGGATTTCATGTAACAGCATTTCTGTCTTTACTTGGAAATTATAAAGAAATTTCTTATCTATATGTTTTACTTCACGAAGGCAAAAATACTTTTGAATCCACTCCCATTTGCTGCCATGAGAGGTTTCTTTTGACGTTGATTTCCATGAGCTTGAGTTTAAGGTTGAGATGAATGGTACTTTGAAGCATCTGTTAATTGAAAAAAAAAAAAAAAGAACGGATGATTTTTTTGTTTGCTCATTTCCTTACAAGGCTAATAGGGGCCTTTCTGTAGACAATATATAGGGGTTTGAGTGACTCTCATTTTTGCAGTTTTCACATTGCAATGTTCAGGTGAGCTTTTCTGCACTCTCTTTGTCAAGAAACATGACTGACACTGACAAAACAGCTCACTCATATCTACAGCTAACAGAGAAGGTGACAGCCTGTTGAGACAGAAGATTTGTTATAAAGAAACTATGTAAAAAGTCTTAATCCTGCTTCCTACAGAGGTCAGTGAGAGTTTTGCATCTGACTTTGTAGAAGCCAAATTGGTCCCCGGTCAAACAGAAAACAGTCACTCACTGTGTAGCGAGAATTTATATCCTGCGAGAAAGAGTGTCTATTATTTTAAGGGACTGACATGGAGGTCACTGGGCAATTTTAGTAGCCTACAGATAATTGCATTTAGCACTCAGTTGTTTGTGCGTTTGTTTGTTTTGGGGTTTTTTTGTTTGTTTGGGTTTTTTTTTCCCCTTTTACGCAAGAAAAACTCACAGAGACCTCAATAAGAGCTTTTCTTACTTAAGGAGTACAGAATTGGGTACTTACCGGAGAACTAAAGCAGAATTAATGACTTCCATATGTCATGGCATAAACCTCATTCATGTGTTTTTGATTTCAAGGATTATAAAACAGAAAACAAAAATATTCTGGGTAACTTTTTGTGAGAAGCAAAAACGCTTTAAAGATCACGGATGAGAACAATTGGATTCTAGTTAGATGTGCAGTAATTGTTTGAAGCCTGGAAATCAGTTCTACAAAACAGTCTCTTGTTCGTTTTGTTCAGTCTATCTGCCTGACATACTGTTTCTATTCTCTTGTCTTCACCTTTTTTATTTCGAAAAGCCCTGTGGGGATATTATGTCAGCACTTCTTGACCTCATGTGGTGAAGTTGTCAATGTTGAATTAAGTATTTTTTAATATAACCATTCCAATCCCATGCACAGCTCTTCCATGCAATGTCCTTGATTGTATAGTGAGATGAAAATGCATAGGGTAATGCTGTAACTGAACTGAAGTGAGAATGTGGAAGCTAGCAAAAGAATATGAACCTTTTACATAATGGTTGATATGGGATTGCAATGAGAGCAAGACTAAATAAGAAAATAGAAACAAACCCCTTTGTTACTGGATCTGTAAATAATATTAGCAGCATCCTTATATACTGAAAATTATTAATCTTCTTTGTTGTTGTTGTTCTAAAGATCATAACAAAATATCATATAACCCAGTCCTGTAAGGACAGCTCTCCAAAGTAGACTTCTGCTTTGAGGTTAAGGTTGGAGATTTGCAATTACTTGTGTTCTCCAACTCATGTTTCCCCCCACGGCCGTTATTTGTGTTCCTCTGCTAGATAGCTGCAGGCAGACAGTATGAAAACAGCTGCTACTTTTGCATTTGCTGTATTGAAAATTTAGCTTGTCATTTACCTGGATGTGAACCGTATAAAATAGTGTAAGCCTTAGATCATGATACAAGGACTTGATTTTTTTTTTTTTTTTTTTTTTTNTTATTGAACTGTGCTGTGTTATTCTCTTACTGATGAAGCGAGGAAGAAACCATGAATATGGTAGTCTTGTAACGAGCTGTGGTCATACCAGACTAGCAGTTTTCAAGCGAACTTGTTGTGGGTTGAGATTTAGGTCAGTAGGTCAGGAATTACTCATTTAGAGAAAAAAGGTTGACACTGACCAGCAATTTAGCAGCACATGTTGAAACAGGCATATGTAAAATAAAGAAATAATGCAAGCTGAAATAAAATAAAAGGATCAAGGCACTGGCAACATCTCCAGGCCTCTTCCTGTGGATTACTATATTTTTAAGGCTTTACTGAGGTCATTGTCAAGTGTTGAGGAAAGAAGATGAGTCAGTAGAAAGAAATAATAAGCAATCATAGTTTCATACCTGCAAAATTTACTTTTCTCACTGTCTGCAATGTCAATGTTTTTTCCCAGTGGTTCGTATATCTATTTCCCTGAAAATTAAAGTTAGAGCTTCTTTTGTTGTACACTTTCAGGTCTTTGAACACCTCCAGTCTTTGAAGAAGTTTCTCTCTCGATTCACTCTTTGATGCCTGGTGTCTACCCTCAGCATGGTCATTCCTGCAGTATTGCCTGCACGGGGCACTCTGGAACATAGGAGAGAGAAAGGAGAGAATTCGTGCAAAACAGGTTGTGGAGAAGGAATGAGTAGGTTATTATTATCTCAGAGCATTTCCCGTCTCTCACCATTCTTCTGAAATCCTGATGGAGCTTTCCAGCTGAATTATACGACCACTGAAGTATTTATTACTCATCTAATCCTGAACAGTTCACATGTAATTGATGAGGAATGCCACTTCTCCATTTTGATTTTAAAGAAATTATTTGATCAGTGTAAGCAAACAACTGAACAACCTCCTGCTTCCTTGCTCTCAGAGGTCACTAAAATGTTTTCTCTTCTCTCTGGATTGCTGATATAGGAGCCGATTCCTAATAAAGCTAAAAGGTTGCTTCTCAGGACATAGGTAATGCCTCCTGGGTGTTACCCTTACAAATGCTTAGATTTGGGCTATGTTTTGGCTACATAAGTGATAGTTTGAATGGTATTTATCTTGATTTTAGGCAGATAGGACATCACAGAACAAATTAGAAACAGTAAACTGTTATATAAACTTGATAGAAGAAAATCTTTTTACTGTCAGTCACTGCAACAACTTCTCCAGGGACATGGTGCAGTCTCCATCACTGGAGATTTTCAAGACATAATTGAAAGGCTGCTATATAATCTCATTCAGGCTTCTTTTCCCACGAAAGGTTGGACCAGATGATCTTTTGAGGTCACTTCCAACTTGAGCTGTTCTATGATTCTATCATTCCATGCTTAAATTGAGAATAGCAAAAAAGCCATTTAAAAAAAACAAAACAAAAAACAACTCATTAAAAAGAAACTCTGTCCTTAACTTTTTTTTATCTTTATGTTGACAGTAGGTTTCCAAGGCACTTAAAATTAGAGGCAGGAAGTCATCTTGGAAATTTCATTGCCCAGCACACTTGATCCATCTAAAGTTCACATCAAAATAGCGCAGGAGCTTGTGTCCCAGTTAGGAGGAGGAACTCCTTAAAGTCTCTAGAGGTACACTATATTTTCTGGATTTCTAGACAAGTTTTTGGTATCTAGGTAGGTGTCACCGTTTAAAGCAAGGCGGCAACAAACTGTCGCAGATGCTCTCTGTTACCCCCTCACCTCCTGCCACACTTTCCCTTAGATCGGAAAGATGATAGGAGGAAGGAAGAGAGACTTAGACTTCAAGTTGGAAGTTTCTAAAGGGTTTTACTAACAGTACTAAAAGACAGAGAATATATACAAAATATACAAAACCAATCTTGAATGTTCGATATGGAGTTGGCGTCACTCCAGCAGCAGCGGAGCTGGGTGGGCAGAGCTGGCGTGGCTCCAGCAGGTACAGGTCAGGCCCCCGGANTCAGTCTTTCTTGGCTACCATAGTAATAAATCTAAACATGAGCTTCTTCAGCATTCTGTTGGTCTTCTTATCAGAACCAAGTACAGCATCCAAGGAAAAACATGCAGGCAAAAACTCAGAAAAGTACAGCCACCTAGAAGAACTTAGCTGAAAGAAAAATCACTAAAAGACAACTGGTCTTGTTTTTGACAACACCTGGACAGTAGGCATCCAAATTCAATGCAAAACTTCTGAGTCTTCTTATTGGAATTTTGTACTGTTTCCTCCACCTAAAAGTAGCAGTAGTTCCTCACTATACAAACAATTGAAAAAAATGTGTGTATTTACCCCCTTTAAAATGATGTAATTAGAAAATTAAAGGAAAACATATACAATTTATTTCCTTCTGTAAACTGCAGGGTAGTTTTAGATATATAGTGTGTTACTGTATTATTAGTGATAAATTACTGTGAGGCTTTTTGAGTATGCAGATAAAATGATAACACAAGATCAACTACAATGTAGACAACTTGGATCAATGTTCTAAAAAAAATTACTCTCAAGCCACCATCCCCCAAACCCTCATCATTTGTTTTTAATTTATAAACCTTGGTAGCAGAACATTGATCCCATCGTGTCGAAGGCTTAAAGAAATATCACTTAGAGAAGAAGGATTTAGTTAAAGAATATACTTTGTTAACAGGGATGGTAATAATAATGAATGGAGTGTAACATATACACACAGCATGGCTTCCAGCTGTTCGGCATCACAGTTATTATGTGTACTGTGAAAGAATAAATGAATCTCTCTGTAATGCAGCAAAATATTTTGGACTTTGACAGTTACTGCTTCTGAAGACAAGGAAAATTTCCTTTCACTATTAATTCTGAGGTACATAATAACATCTACTGGGTAAATACTAAATAATTAGAATGACTGATGAATTTTGGGAGTGTACTTAAAAGTTATTAAGTACTAAAAGCATTACAATTTTTAGCTCTGCAGAAAGAAATTGAGTTTCAAATCAGTAGTACAGTTAATATTATTTTAGAATCTTCTGATACTGATTTAGATCTAGGCAAGTATAAGTCAAAATTTTGGCAAATTCAGCTTTTAGGGGAAATATATCTTTGAGACAATTGTCTCAGGTCCGTGTGTACTAAAAAGGTGGCTGTGTACTTCCAATTTTTGCCATTCTGATTTTTTCCCCTTTTTATGCCAGATATTCTCCGAACTGCATTTGAGGGAAGCTCTTTAAGGCAACTTTGTTGTTTTTACAGTACTTCTGAGGATTATATTTTCAATGGGACAGTATTTCTACTTCTTGAGCTGTTTCTCGTACATGTATGCAAACTCTTGACAATATACCTGAATCCATATTTAAACCTAGGAAGAAGTGTTAATGTCCAGAAAAAGAACAGAAAATGAAAATGGGGGTAAATGCAGCATAACATTTTACTTGTAATGCTTAGGTTGAAGGAGATCTTGCTCTGGTGTCACCACATCCCACTGACTACAATACTCTTCTTAATGAGAAACTAGAAAGTTGAGTTTTAAATCAAATATAAGACCTTCTAAACTCGGTAATTCCTTAAGACACAGCATGTAATGAACAACACTGAGGTTTAAGTATGGAACGAACAAATGGTGCAACGTGTTGAAAGAGCTTGGAATTGACTGAACAAGACCTCGTATGTACCAATGGGAACCCTATTTGTTGAACCTGCATTTAAAGGCTATGGTTTTGGCCATAAATGCAAGTGTAATTTACAAACAAGAAATTCTGTCTTTAATGTCCTGATACTTTTTCCAAGAAATTTTATAATTGTAAGATAACAGAAAATAAGAGACATGATTTAAGAAGTATCTCTTCAGTCTGCTCTGTGGGCTTCAGCCTGAGATATGAAGGCGGCTGCCAACTCCTCAAAATATATAAAAATATATTAAAAAATTAAGCAATTAAAAGGATTACAATCATTCTCCTAGGTGTTTCATTTCAGCAAATGACCTGCATGTTGGAACAAGATACAAACACAGTAATTATGCCTGTATATAATGCAGGGCTGTATGTATGTGTGTGTATATAGATATGACTCATTATACAGTAAAGCGAACTTCTTGTTAAGTCATTTATTTCATCTTTGCATCCAGATTTCACTTAAAGGAAAGATGAAAGAGTACTCTTACTGTAATTTCAGGAAAATGTCTGTGCTGGTAGAATGGCCACTGGGGAATTTGGGTTTACCCAGTAATCTAGAGCATAGACAATAACTGGTTTGTTTTTTTTTTTTTATTGTTCCTTCCAACTTACTGGTATTTCTGTGTTCATCCTACAGAACTGCACTGGAGCCCGTCCTCCTATCTGAAGTGAAGTTATTCATTCCTACTATCTTGTTTCCATCAATAGCACCTTTTTTTTTGTCTTGCCATTAATAGTGTCCTTGTGTAGTCTTCTCTTTTAGTCTTTACTGTTACTGTATCAAAAGCTATTTTCTCAGTTCTCGTATTCTAGTCCATGATTTACCTGTTTATTAGCATTGCTATTGTAAGAAAAAAAAAAAAAAGTGTATTGGTGGTCCTGATTCTGAGTCTGGAGCAGCATCAGTGGAGCCCCAAACTTCTAGGTAGCTACTTTAAAGATAAATAACAAAATAGAAGACAATAAAACTCCATAAAAGGTCCTCCTTTGAATGAATTTGTTCTGAGTGAGAAAGGTAAGTGACGGATACTTTTCATAAGTAACTTACCTATAACACACAACATCCTGCAATGTGTGTTCAGTTACAGACAACCGGGCTCAGAAACCAGAAAAATTCCACACCTAGGATAAAACAAACTCAGTGGGGAAAAAAGCATAACTGATATCGGAAAGGGTATGATTTTACTTCCAAATTTTTAGCTCTGAGTGGATAATTTCACACATTTTTCAAGGATAAAAATGGATAAACAGTTTTAGATATTAAAAAATACTAAAATATTGTGTTCCTCTGTAAGGAATTCTGAGAAAATAAAACAAAACAGAAATCAAGGTTTAATAAGTAATTATTTATTACATAAAGACTGATTTATTCCTCTTAAGGAATTAAATTGTTTCTTGTCTTTTTAGCTGGATCAATACAAATTACACTACTAAATTTAGTTTATGCTGAAGAAATCTCTCCTGATCTTAATGAGTTAAGAGCTTCTGCTGTGACTAGGAGGATGTTTGTCATACATTTCAAAGTTTTTTAACATTGTTTTTGTAAACAAGAAGTTTTTAAAAATATAACTTTTTAGTGTCTTAAAGTCATTGTATATTAATTGATGGTTTTGCTCATCACTAAAGCTCACCTCGCCTGTTGGGACCTTCTTTCTCCCTGGAAAACTTTGACATACAATATATTTATTGTAATCTCACAGTTGTTTCTGCTCCATCTGTCACTAAGGCCGCCTTACACAAGTGCAGAAGTATGCAACAATGAAAAATAATGGCAGGAAAACAAATATATTGAAGTCTGCAAGAGTGTTTGGTCTGGCATGAGAGAAAAGAATGAATGTTCAGGTCATGGAGGTAAAATGGGTTCCTTATTTTTTTCTAAACTGTTTTCCCCTCTTCTCAGTGACACCATGAAAAAAAAAAAAACCAAACAAAACCAAACCCAAACACGAAACATTTAAGCCGTTGCTTCAGTGAATTTATGCAGACCTGTATTCCAGGAACTGCTGCAACTGAGAGAGAAGACACCCTTACTTTATGAGATCAAAATTCACCGAATTTTTAAGGAACAATGCACCTACAGTAACTAGTTCTATAAAAATAATTTTGTAATTTTCAGTTGCTAAAATGTACCCTGGGCCTCTGTTCAAGACAGATCTGCTAGATAATGCTTTTGAAGTGCCTAAAAGTGACAGTGATTTATCACATCCCCACTGAAAGCTCCCAAATGTAAGGAAAAAAAACTGTCACTCACTTCACCGAGTGTGAAGACAGGTGAGACTGCCTTAGCAGTCCTCATTTGTGTGCTTTGGGGGGAAAAATGAAGGTTACTCACTTTAATCAGCTGTAGTAAATAGAGTATGGATATTGATTTCAGCTGCAGGTTGCCTACTTGCAGCTAGTACAGGAGTCACCTGACACACAGGTGAAATGAGTTTCTGCCTGCATTTACCTCCTCTTCCACTTCTTCCTAGTACAAAACCAAACAAAGTATCCTAAAACTGCTTAACCTCATCTGCTTGATTGGAAAGAAACAGAAGTTTTAAAAGTTCAGAAGTTTTGAAAAACTGGTTTAGAAGCAACCATCTCGTGCTTACCATTTACTGTCCCTTATTTCTACTTACCTCTACTTTTGTGAAAGGGCTTAGGTATCTGTTAGCAAGTTAAAAATGGATGAATGGAAAATTTGTGAACAAATCTGGACTGAAAATTCAGAAGCACATCTCTGTTGCAATATTTCCTGAAAAAGCACTTCAGCGGTACATGGATCCTCTTACTTCTGAGACATGGTTCTGCATAGGGTTCTGCTGTCTTCTGTGTTCTCCTGACTCACCAGAATGCTCCCAGTTACTGTCTTCCTTTCTTTCCTCTTCAAGGAGATAATGAAAGATAGGCAAATGCAGAGGAAAAGGCAAAATGGTACGTGGATGAGGGAGGAGCTGAAAACCAAAGTGAAATAACCTTTAAATTTTAAATATATATATATATATAAATATAATGTGCCATTAGCCAAAAGCAAACTATATTGATTTATTTCTGATTTTACCACTGTATTATGCATGGTTTCTCTTTTGTGCAAACGCCTGTTCTAAAAAGAAATTTGGGCATAAAAATCAATAGAAATACCTAGGTAGCTAGACACCCAGAGATGTACAGCCTTGACTCCAGTGGGACTTGCATGCATAAATACTGTCATAAAGCTGAGCCATAGTATTCAGCACTGGAAAGGGTAAGGACATATTGAGGATGCCTTGCAGTTGAAAATGCCTAAATATGTTTGAATTATTAGTGGGTTAACATAGAAAGCAAGAGAGGCTACTTAAGCATTTCTTACCCTGTTCAAGTTGTTTATCAAGTTCAGCCAAAGTTAAATGTTATGTTCAATGCACTTCAAGTTTTATAGGTGGTATGGGGATAGATACATGGAGGGCTGTGCTACTTCTGCTTATATTCAGCAATTGCTAACCTTCTCCTGCTCATTGTCTAATGCTGGTCTCCATGGGTCTCAACTATTTGGGACACATATTACACATTTAGCAACACCCCTATGTTAATATGGCTCTCCTGAGATCACAGCTGGGACACATAGTTTCTGTAGCTGCTTACGATTATAGTGAGACTTTTCTCTTTCCAGCTTTTACTTCTTATATGTCACTGAATCACAGAGCCTGGTTTTGCAACTTTTGCACACTTAAATTCTGGAGACATCTCAGGGAAGATGGTTGTTTCTTGATTTTTTATTTGTTGTTTCTTTGATTTTTTAATTTATTTTTAATTAGTCCTGCTGTCATTCAAAGAGTTTTTACTGTGAATACTTTTAATCCACTATTTTTCCTTCAGGAATAACAGAGCACTTCGTTCACATCCACCTTCTCGTGTTCTCTTATTGTGAAAAAGGAAAGGATGTTCTTCACTACATTTGTACCAGAGAGTACCATTCGCTTAAAGCTGCTACGTTGCTCATACAACAGCTACTTAACCTGCCTCATTTGAAATCTGATGTGCTATTGTAAACTAAGTATGGTATGTGCCCTGAATCCACTTATTTTAACAAAAAAAAAAAAAGGAGAAGACATACCAGATGAATATCTCTACCACCACATGCAAAGGGTTGTGCTGCTTGAGGGAGTCTGCAGCAGGGGACTATAATTCCCTGCATTGACATGGCTAGATTTCAAAAACGATTCCCAGTGCCTTAAAATGGACACCTGGGCCCGTACAGATACAATTGGGAGTCCTGAAAACTGCATGTTTTTTTCACAAGAGACAGCATTCCATAAGTTTTGGTTCCTGACTTGCTGTGTCTAAGTTGGACCTTCCTGTGTGCCACATGCATAGTTGTGCATACATGCACAGTCTTTCGAACTGATTGTATTTCTCCGACACTGCAAGTGGTATACTGTTTTCTCTCTTCCATATGAGAAGAGGCTGTTTTACTGTTCTTTGATTCCTTTTGCAGTTTTTGTCATGGCTGCCTCCAAAAGGCAAAGCCCTTATCTTGTGACGGCTTTAGTGCAGCCAGTTTTCTGTCTTCCTGTTAGACAGGGTACACCTATACATCTGTAAAGGTGTACAGGTGTTGTGTACTGAGTGAAGAGACATACTGAGTGTTTTCACATGGAGGTCATTTGTACCTCCCAGCAGAGGACAAATCAGGACAGGCCTAAGGCTCTCAGGAAGTTCTCTGGTATTAAGTCAATGAATTATGTTTCCTATTTAGCAAAGAAAAAAATCTGCAATTAGTATTGTTTAAACATATTTATTGCTTGCAAGGATTTTTCTTAGGTGACGCATTTAGTTTCGTTCTGTTTAGTGCTGTACTTGCAAAGATCCTCCAAAAATTAGTTAATCCACATTCTTTCTGGTTTGGTTTTGTTTGTGGTTTTTGTTTGTTTGTTTTCTGGAAAAATATGGAGAAATGCAGTGTAGTTCCTATGTCTGTCATATTGCGAAAGACTATCAGAACATGACATGTGAAGTATGAAGGAATCGCAGAATCACAGAATCAC
>VWYH01009122.1:4604-21639 GCA_013399365.1 Pampusana beccarii
GGGGTGCAGGCAGGGTGCGGGCAGGGTGCAGGCAGCAGTGAGCCGGCAGCAGGGACCGACAGCTGGGCAGCCCACAGCTGAGAGCTGTCAGGCAGCTGCCCGCCGGGGTGGGCTGGCCAACCTCGCTGGCTGGGAGATCAAGGGCTGGAGGGTGGGAGGAGGACAATGGTTCATTTTGGGGCTGAACAGAAAGGGTCTTCCGGAGGAGAAAGGCTGAGCAGAATGGGGCAGAGCGGGCTGGAGGAGGAGGTTTCGCAGGGAGGAAGAGCCTGAGAGGTGCTACAAGGGATGCTTTGCAATGCAGGAGGTATCTGGGCTCTTCCCCACCAGCCTGGGCAACTGCAGGACACTTTTGCCTTCCCACAGATGCTTGGGACAGGGCAACATGAGGCACTGAAACCCATTTGTGCCATGCCAGGATGTCATGCCGGGGGGGACCCCAAATTGCCTGGGGCACCCCAAATTGCCTGGGGCTGGCCAGGGCTAAGGCTCCACAAATAACCTCAGAAACCAAGGAGGCAGCCGAAACATGTCGGGTAATCACAGATAAACACTTAATCTACTCAGGTTACACGGTGGGGAGGGGGGAAACCACAAACCACGAGCAGACAGGAGAGGAGAGAAACAACAAGCCAAAGGGAGAAGGGAAATCCACCAGGAGAGGTGAAAGCAAGTCAGTAAATCACAGGGGCTGCTACTCTTCTCCTGACCCTCCCCTGGTCTTCTCTGCCTGGGAAATTTTATCCTTGCAAATTTTACAAGGAGGAGCTTGGAAACTGGGAGTGTGAAACTCAGGCAGGAACGCCATCAAGAGTCTCTGTCAGACATCTCTGCAGAGGGGCATGGAGAAATGCACAGAGATGAGTCCAGGCACCCGGGGATGGTGGCCAAGCTCTGCCCTCCAGCAACAGGCTCTGCAGCTCCAAGAAACCAAAAGTCTTGGAAATACTTTGGAAGTAGCCACGCTGGTGGAGAGGACCCGTTCCCTCTGCAAAGCCGAGTTCCCACAGCGAGGAACACTGGAGGATGCTGCGAGCCAGGCTGAGCGGAGACAACCTCTCTCACCCAGGGAAAACTTTTCAGAGCGTGTTGGGCTGAAGATGTGCAGATGGTCTGGAGCAAGAAAACTGCAGGCATTTCCTCCTTTCCTGCCGGTGCCTCCTGACCAGCCCGATTCGCAGATGAGTGCAGTCGCAGGAATGCAGTGGGAGTAGAGGCTCCTTTGAACATCCCGGCCACGGCACGGCCGGTGGGAACGCGTCGCTGGAGAGGCCGAGCTGGGAGATAGCCACTGCTATGAGATCTGCCGTGAAATCGGTTCCCGGGAACGTTCTGCCAACCAGCCACGGCTTTCCCGGCAGGCGTAAACATCCGCCAAAACAAAAGATTTTGCTTTTCTTTCGGAGACATGGAAATAAATGTAATCCAAATAATATCTTCACCCTTTGCGCTCCTGTCCCAGCCCTCCAAGGCCTGGGTGAGCTTCAGCATGTCCCTGTAGGGTGGATGTCAGGCATTGCTTGCTGGAGGAGAGTGCTTACCAAAAAAAGAGGAGCACCTGGCATAAAAGAACTCACCGATACTGTTGTTGTCCCCTTGCCTTTGGGTTCCCTTAGCTATTTTCATGGTGCAGGGGTCTCCAGGCTGTGCACACGTTGCATTGCCCTGACACCAACACCTAGGTGATACCTGTCACAGCTCACGCTTCTCCATTTACTGAAATGCAGAGGAGCTGGAGGGTTAGGATTAGACTTTTAGGGACCAACCTGAGACCAAAAGGTGACAAGTAAAAACATGTGAAGTTCCTGGCTCTTCTGGCACTTGAGGACCAAGTACCTGCCCAGGTGTCCCCATCCATCTGCAGCCCAGACACCAGAGCAGGGGCTCAGCAATGACAACAAATCCTCCTCTCACCCGGGAAAGCCAGGCAGGGTCTGCCCCACCACAGGGTGCAGAGTCCTGTTCCTCTGCATGCCAGTACGGACTCTCTGTCTATTCAAATGCTGTTTCCCAGGTGTTCCGGATGGAGCCAGGACATTCCCAGTCTCAGGGCAATGGGTGGCCCGCGTGGGAGTAAGTGATGCTCGCCTGGGATCCAGCACCAGGGCTGCAGGAGGGCTGCCCAGACCCAGCTCCTCTGCTGTGGTAACAGGTATACAAAAAAACAGAGCACACCAAATATTCCCCAGCCACCAGCCAAACATCCCTCCTGCTAAATGCATGACCTCTCTGCATTACCAGCTTTCTGTAGAGACCACACATAATGCCCATGGATAAATCTCCCCTCTCCGGTTTCCGTTTCCATGAGGCCAAGCTGCTGGCTCACACCTTCCTCCGCTCTTCACGGGGCATCATGCCCTGAGCGAGAAAAACCACCTGCTGCTTCGCTTCCCTCCCGAGACACCCACCAGGGATCACAGCCCCAGGCCCCCCAGGTCCCCCTGCAACCCGGGCAACGCTTTAAGAAGCTCCACCAGTCTCGGCTGAAGGATGCTGCGAGCAGCAGGATGGGGAGGATGCTTGTGGGAGCAGAGGAGCTTTTGCCTGCCTGTGGAGGAGATGGGAAAAGTGCCGTATGAGATCTCCTCACCCTTTTCCTGAAGGCTTGCTTGACCTCCAGCCCAGGCGTAGCCATCCATGGGGCAGGAGTTTGGACCACACAACCAATTGGTAAGGAAAGAGGATGTGGAAGGATGGCAGGTACTGAGGTGGTGGGTTATGTCAACCTGGGCAGATAACTGGGGGTAGGGGAAGAGTTGTGTGGGTGGATCGGGAGCCCAGAGCTCAAAGGAGGAGACAGTCAGAGTGAGCATGGGAGTCCCCAGTTGGCAAAGCACTGGAGGTAGCTGGTGGGTTCCTTGCGTGAACACGATGGGAGCCGGTGGCAGAGTGTGCGGGAGGGTATCCCACCAGGTCTGTGACTGGAAGCAGGGCTGCCACATCCCCAGTTCACAGGAGGGCAGGTGACCCCCAGCCACAAAGGCAGCAGTGCAGGGTGACACTGGAATATCTCCTGAATAAAGGTCACAAGTCCAGGGAGAGCCCAGCTTCCTTTATTCATCGCTGACCTTAGCCAGGCTGCTCAGAAATAGATGCAACACACCTTCAAATAACCAGGCTGAGCATCTTACAGCTGAAATCCTGCCCAGCGGGGCTGCAGGGGCCATGAGTCAGCTGTGTGCTAAGAGCAGGCAGAAGCCAGGCAGGTGTCAGGGGTGAACAAGGGCACGACAGACATCAGCTCCCCCAGCCTCAGAAGTTGTGATTCCTCCAAAGAGTGAATATTTCCTGTGCTCCAGCCATTCCCCACCTCCGTTCTTCCCAAGGGGCTGGATGGGTCTCACTGTCCCCACCAGCTCCTGCCCCCTGCACCGGACAGATGTGGCTTCCCACAGGGACCCAACGCTGCGGTAACGTCCCACGCAGCGGAGCAGTTTGGGGAGGGGTGTGGAGCTCGGTCCCAAAATGAACCCTGGGGCAGGGGATCTCCCTGAATGCACAGCCCCCCCACCCCGTGCATCCCATGGGGGGGTTGCAGGGTCCAACCCCAGCGGCTCCCGCGCTGCCCCCAGGGCTGGGACAGCCTCGGCTGCACATGCCGCCCGGAGCAGACTCCCAGCTCACTTCCACCTGTTTCCGATAAGCTCGCTAATCCATCCCCATAATGATTCTTTATTAATGGATGCTGCTGTCTTCATTACATGCCTTAATTAGTGTTTTGTGAGCAAATTCGAGGGGATAAGAAGCGTGTCACGTTTTCCAATGGGGGGTTTGCACAGAGCTACCAAAATAACTTTGTCTGTGAAGCCGGAGTTCCTGTTTCACCCTGCCCGTGAGCCGTCGTCCCGAGAGCCTAATCCAGCAGGCAGGCTGAGCTGCTGCCCACTGCCCAGCCCTCCTCTCCCTTCCTCCCTGGCTGGGCTTGCTGAGCTCCGGCAAGCCAAGATGAATTTCAGTCATGCACGGACTTGAAGAGAGATTTGTCACTGGGAATGAAAAAATCCTGGAAAAGTCCAGAGGGCTGCTGCCCTGCTCTCTGGACAGCTCTCCCCCCACCACGCTGTCTGCCTAGGGATGGAGATGGAGGCAAGTGGGGCTGCTGTGGCCCCTGAGGACCGATGCTGCTCCAGGTGGTCACCTGGGCTAAAAGTATGAGGATGTTCCCTAAGATACCCCCAGCATCCTTGGGAAATGGCAGAATCCCATCAGCCTGGCTGGGCAGGGGCAGGGGCAGGAGCAAGCTGGGATGTCTCCAGCACAAGGACCCACATCCACAGCAGGAGAAGCACCGGCCACCAGCAGCCTCCCTGGGCAGAGGACGCTGGCAGGAGCCGGTCCCAGGCAGCGCCGCCGGGATGGGACCTGGCACAGCCAGCCCTCAACCCCACCCGAAAGGGAAAAAAGCCAGAGCAGTTTGTTAATGTGACCGGCACCACTCCTGCCCCGAGTGGGAGGTGTCCGTGTCCTCCCCTGGCACAGGCTGTTCTGTACCCGGCACCCTCCTGGAGCCAGCACAGCCCCGGGCACCCTTGGGTGCTTTGGGACCAGCCCCTGCCCCTCGTACAGGTGAGACCACAAGCAGGGACACAGCAGGGGTGCCCTGGTCACCCTGGGGACAGCCACCACCCCACCAGCACAGCACAGCAGGTCTGGAGACCCACGACTTCGTGTGGCCTTGACCCAGGTCTGCAAACCCTCTTTATCTTGATCCCGCAGGTGCACCAACACTGGGTCTTCACGTCAGAAATTTCCTAAAATCCAATTTCATCTTAAAAAAAAAGAAAAAAAAGAAGTGTTGCTTGCTGTCTGAGCTGTTTGCAGGAACAGCCTGAGGCTCCTCCTGGCTTGTGCCTGATCGCAGGATCCTTATGGTAGAACAAGGGAGAGGATCCTGGTGCTGGAGGAAGCCCTCCTGCACGAAGCGAGCAGGGATGCCGGGTCCTGGCATTACACAGAGGCTCAGCACAGCCAGCATGAACACAGATCATCTCCCCAGGTGCTGCAGTCCTTCCCCCCTGCATTAACCCCTTGACATCCCTGCCAACACATTTGGGTTCCCATTAGAGCTTTTCCACTGTCCCCGAGAGTGAAATGAACCAAAACTTGCCCCTTTGTCATGGCTCTGAGGAGAATTTAATTCCAAGGTTCAAAGCTTCCCTATCCCATCCCAGATAAAAGGGTGATCAGCGAAAGGAGATGAGCTGGTTAATAAAAGCCAAAGAAGAAAGCAGGACAGAAGGGCTGTGCCTATAGAGCACAACCCAGCGGGAGAGAAGCAGCTTTTCTCCGCACAAGACTTTTCCCAGTTAATAATTACAAGCCGGGCCCGCCAGTTCCAACCCGCTGCTCCACAAGAAAAGGCAATTAATTTAAGACTAATAGGATTTTAAATTCAAAACAATCCCAAGCGGGTTTGCATGGCGGGCTGTGAATGCGCCAGAGAGGCAGCCAGCAGCAGGCGGGATGGAGGCTGGATTTGGCAGAGTGGCTGGAGGAATTAAGGGCGAGGAGATGAAATCTTGTCTCCTGCAGCCGCTAGGCTGGGGATGGCAGCTCCTCATTCACCAGGCAGCTCGGCGGGGGGTTCTCCTCAATGGGAGGATGGCGAGGAGGCATTTCATTGAGCTCAAGCCAACGGCAGCGGCTGGGCACAAAGAGGAGCCGCCAGCCTGTGCCGAGCCCAGACCACCTCTGACGCTGGGGACAAGGGACTCCAAAGCTCATCCCCAGCAGAGACAGCCCTGCGTTGGCCCAGGGACCATGACCATCCCCTGGCACCTCAGAGCAGATCCTCCATGAGGTGTAAGCGTGCCCAAGCCATCCTCCCTCTGACCTGGCGTGGAGCCTTGGGGTCCTGGGAAGGTCAAGGTGGACCTGGGGCTCTCCACAGACTTGCAGCTCAGCCCACAATGGCAGAGATGCTCTCAGCCTCTGCAGGCACCTCATGACTGGGTTTCCACCTCCCATTCCTGATGGGCTGGTGCAAAATTTCCTCCCAGTCCCTGGAAGACTCTCCAGCAGCACCCAGCCAGGCTGAGCTCAGAAGAAGGGAGTGATGCCAGCCCATGTCCTAGGAGAGGTCTAGGAGGGCAGGGGACTCATCTGCCATGGGAGTTGCGTGGTGACGGCGAGGAAGGGATGGGTGCAGGGGCTCTGCTCTCATCCCCTCCTTGGCAGCCAGAGCCCTGTCGACTCATCAGCATCTGCTGGGAGATGCTGGAGCAGGAGCCCATGTGGAGCCACCCAGCACCAGAGTGTGTGTAGAAACAAGGGAGCAAAGAAAATAATGAAGTGCTGTGCTATGGGCTGTGCTGACAGGGATCTCGAGCCTCGCTGACCAGAGCCGTGAAAGGGGCTTGAGCCTACAGTTCCTCCCTCTTCACACTGCAACTCTGCAACACCAGGATTTACTGTCGCTGCAAGGAAAGGCTCCATTAAGAGTGACTCAAACAGCCTCTCCCGAAGTATTTTAGCACGAAGGCTTCCCTTCATTTCACTCCAGAGCAGCTGGAGACGTGGACTCAAACTCACAAGGGGGCTTAGATGTTGCAACACACCAAAATACCCTCACAAACTTGGATTTTGGAAACTGGTGTCACTGGAGCGATTCCCTGCTGTGTCTGCAGGGACCCTGGAGACACAGGGATCATCCTGTGCATCTTTGGTGCCATCAGCCATCATGGGAGCATCTGCCTCTCACAATGCACATGCAAGGCATGAAAAGGGAGGCCACATCTAGGAACACACAGCTTTTCCACAGGTTTGTGAAGAACATTTTATGAAGGTCCCCATGCAAGTCAAAGGGATTGGTGTTAATCCCTCCCAAGATCACAGAGAGTTCAGCCTGGTCAATAAGGACTGTTGGTGTCTGTGCAGTGCCCTGCACCACCCTCAGTCTCTCTGGGCTGTGGAGAACCACTCGTGTTGAACCACAGTGCCCCTGTCCCCTGCCAGGTCCCCAGACTAGGGGCTGAGGTCACATCTCACACCGTATCCATCTCCAAGGCAAGAAAAACGGACAACATGGCCCTTGGCCATGCATGGGAAACATTCAAGAGGGTGATGAAGAAGAACTTCCCAACACCAGGCTGTTCCTCCATGAAACTTTCCACACCCACAGGCACCAAGCCTGTTCCAGACCTGGGTCATGCAGTGCGTTCCTTCTGGCCTTATTTTGAGAAATCATTTTTACCAAATTTCCCACTTTATCTAGCAAAACAAACCCCAAACACCAGCCTGGGGGACAATTCCAGCCTCAGCTATGAGAGCTGGCAGAGTTGTGAAGGGCTCAACGCTGAGTCTTTCATTGTGGGAAACAGTGAGTGACCTGCCTGTCAGGGGTGGAGTTTCTCCAGGCAAACAAGAGGAATTTATGGACCTGGCCGCAGGCTGGGGGAAAACTCCCATGAAATGTTTTTGTCAATAGCCGCAGGAAGGACATGACCTATGAGTTCCAGCTGGATGCACTTAGCAGGGACATATAGGGATGGAGATGAGTGAGACCCCAAACACACAAAACTGTGACTGTGGGCCCACATGAAGGTGGGCCGGTGTTTTCCCCCACTGCAAAAAGTTGCTTATCCTTGAAAAGCTGATAAAGAAAGATGTAAAGATAGTTGGTGAGAGTAGGACAGCAGACAAGGAAGTGCAGTGTAGGGGGAAAGGGAGGGAGATGCCAGGGCCTGAGGAAACAAGTCATTGCCAAGGCTCCCCAAAATCTTGCTGTGTCCTCCCATGTGAAGGTACCAGCGGGAGGAGGAAAATCCAAGGGTTTGCAAGATGGCCAAGAAGTCCAGAAAGCTGGCCATGTGGTTCTAGCATAGGAAGGAAAATAAAGCCTTTCTTTGCTGCAGGTCTTGGTGAGGAGAGAGTGGAGCACCATTCTACTCATCCAACATCAATGGCCAGACAAGGGACCTCTGGTTTGGTTGGATGTCAATGGGACAACAACCAGATGCTTCTCCTCCGCAAGAGGAGGGAAGCTTTGTCCTGGCTGGACATCGTGGTGAGAGAGACAGCACCCAAAGCCAAGCAGGGTCCTGCTCTGCTCAAACCACAGTATGCAGCAGGTCTGTGACTGGACACGAAGTAAACCTGGGGCAAACAAAGATGCAACGTTTATTGGAGCAGGAGGACCTCACATCCGCGCTGCAGAGACAGGCCGAGGCATTATAAGAAAGCATCACCCAGCAGCAAACAGCCGTCCTGTGGAGCAGGAGCTCTTTCTAGCTGTGGCTTATGCCACTGTAGGGAAAACTAAAAACTAGCAAGAAAGGCAGAAAGAAAACACATGGATGCTCCAAGACCCAAAGCAACACGAGGCTCACGGCTGGTGGAGGAGAAACCTGTCGGGACTCTGACTCCGACACAGGGTCAGCCCAGCCTGTTCTCCCGGGTCAATAACATTGATTAGGTTTGGGATGCTCAGAGGACCAGTGACAAATGCTGGCCACCAGCCATTCAAATAAACAGTAGGCAGCCAGTTGGCCAGTGGCCACTCAAATAACCAGCCCCAAGCTAAAAAAATACAGTAAGCTAGTAAATTTAGTAACCTAAAGAGAAACATTCCTCTACCAACCAGCATGCAAATAATCCAGAAGGGGATATAGAACTGACACAGTCCCCTGTTCAGCTTTTGATATTCGATGGCCCTTATCCAACTGGCTGCCAGTTGGTTATTTGCATTGGAACAGGAAACAAATTTTTCTCCTATTTATACTGCTTACCTCAGGAATAAACTAATTACTGTTATAAAATCCCATTCCCACAGTGTCCAGCACACATCTGTAACCCCTGGAAGGGACAAATGTGCACAAGTTGCCAGCTGGACTGCCCCATTGAAACAGCCAAATCTCAACTTGCTTTTTCGTTGGCTGTCCCCACTGGATGATGAAGCAAAGCCGTCACCGCAGATACCCTGCTGCATCAGCTGTTTACCTTACTTGTAAGCAGATCACTGCTACAAAACACTCTTCCAAAACTGCCCAGCACACAGCAAGACAGCCTGGGGACAGGGACAAGGAGCAGGGAGCAATATGCTGGTGTTTCAGTTCCTGTGGCCAAGGACAGGGCCAACTTGTTGCTCCAAGCAACCAGGCTGTGGAGCAGCTGGGATGGAGGTGGTCCAGCCATGCCGAGGCCCAGATGTGCCACTAGATGGAGTTCGACCGCCCCATGTCCCTGTCCAGCTGCCGAGATGGTTTCCAGTGGAGATGGCCTCCGACTGCACTGGGAGAAGGGGATTTCTGGGGTCCAGCACTGGCAAAGGAGTCCAAGCCCCACCATGGAGGAAGCCATCCTATCCTCACACACATGTGCAAGTGTCACAGCACATGCTCTTGGCACAGAGGCCCTGCAGTGCCCGACGCCTTTTCTAGCATGGAAATCCCATCCAGTACCTTCCCATCAGCTCAAATACAAGAGGAAGCTCCAACATCAACCGCTGCCCCATGTGCATGAAGGGACCCAACAGCCATGGCCATGCCCAGACCCTTCTCTTGATGGGACAGGTAAATCCCAGCAGCACAGCAAGACACCAGGTTTCCAAGGATGCTGTGGTCTGGCCAACCCTTAGCACACGTTTTGCAGGATTTCTGTTTCCTTCAAGATCCAGCTGCTGGAGTCAGGGGATTAGTGAAAAAAGGCCACATTCTTCCTCTTCATCCCCTTCTGTAAAGACTTCCTTGTGGCATGCCACTTGCAGATGGCATCTAAGGAGCATGCAGAGTGTGTGCTTTGCCTTCATCTCGTTTCGAAGCCAGACTTGTGATCTGACAGGTCCTCACCCATGAACACTTTGCACGTGCATATTAGAGCCACTTTCCTCTCCGCAAACTCCTGGCTACCTTGGGCGCCCTCTCCACATGGGCTCTGCTCTGCCTGGGGGAGGGAAGATGCCCTGTGGTTCCCCTTGCCTGCTCACCCACCCAGCAGACCCCCTGATCTTTGTGGGGGACTATGCCTTAGTACCCACTCAGTAGGGCCCTGCTGGGCTCTGTGTGGCTCCCCGGATTTGGAGGCAGGGAAGAAGCGATGGGTGATACCCAGGCCCCTGGCTGAGCTGCAGGTCCAGGCAGATGTGGCCACGTGCACCAGACGCAGGGCTGTGACCTGGTGTCATGAAGTGGAAGTGGCAGGGAGGAAGGCTCACGAGGGATCTTTAACGGTATCTTGGGATGCAACTCATCTGGCATTCTCCATGTAAGCTTGTGAAACCAAGAACAGCCCCACAGAGATGAGGTGAGAAGATGAGAAGGAAGGTGGACAGGAGGACAAGGAACACAGCGCTAGCTAGACACTGCATCCACAGGCTTGTCTGCTGGGATGTGGATGGAGCAGCAAAGACACTCCTGCTCTGGGATCGCTGGTTATTGAGAGCTGGTGATTTCCTCACCTTTGGCCTTGGAGGATTTGGGCAATCTCTGCTTGTGTGTGTTTGTCCCCAGGTGTGGCCAGGCATCTTCAAGGATGGCAATGCAGATGAGGACAAGCATGATTTTATCCAAAATGTGCATGGCTGTAAACAACACAATGGTACTTTTTTTTTTTCTTTTTGGAGGGTGGAATAGCCCCTTCACACATTTAGAGGCAGGTTTCTGTTCATATGTTATGGAGCTGCTGGGAGGAGCCACATCAGGAGAGGTCACACCATCGTGCCAAGGAGCCTTTTCACATCAGAACAAACTCTCTCTGAAAACAACCAGCTTCTCTTTCCACTTCCAGATGTGGGGTTGTGGGCTGTTTTCCGTCTTCCCTCTCCCCTGGAGTGTTTGTCTGGCTATCTACTGTCTGTACATCCCACTCCTAGCTACATCTACCTTCCTGTTCCCCTTGCCCAGAGCTTCAGCAGAGGGAAGATCAAAGAAACTCATCCAGTTTGGATGAAATACCAGCTATGACCCACACCAGTGAGCTTGGTCTGGATAAACCCCTGTGACTTTGTCATAAGAGTCAACACTCAGCCTGGGAAGGTGGCATGGAACTGGTCATTGCTGTGCACATCAGACCCAGGAGAAGGCTTGGGCGATGTGTTTCTGAAGGTTCAGTCCTGCACATTGAGGCTTCACTTCAGGGGGTTCAGGACTTGTGGAGGGTCCTGAAGAGCAGCTCTGTGTCAGGGGCCAAGGTGAGGTGCTACATGGGCTTAGCTCATCACCCAGTCCTGCTGGAGGTCCCATGGAGGTTGTTGCCTGCTAGAGCCCAACCTCTACCCAGGGAGAGGCTCCATGAGCAGGGTGCTGGAGGGGCTTGGAGTTAGTCCCCCACATTTCTCATCTGCATTTGGATCGGCCAGCTTCCAGGAAGAAACCAGTATCTGTAACATAGCTGGGGCTTATGACAAGGGCCAGATGTGTCATCAGCACCAGCCCGAGCCACCCCTGTGTGGGACAAAGAACGTCTGTGCTGGAGCATAATCCTTAACCCAGGCAAATAGCGTAGGACATGCAGAGGGCCATGTGGCCTTGCTGGCTGCCATCATTGGGCTACAATGCCTGTTCGGTTGCCAGGCATCTGGACAGATGTGATGAAATGAGCTATAAAGAGACCCAGACAGAGAAATTCAGCCCAAAGAGCTTGCTAAGCTGACAGGCAGGCCCTGGCAGAAGGCAAGGCTGCCCCAGGATGAAGAGACTGTCCTGGTCTTCCTTGGAGTTGTCAGCATTGCAAGAAGCTGAGAGAAGAGAGCAAAGCTCAGGGCTGCAGAGCAGGACCTCCCTTGCAGATGGGAGAGAGAACAAACAGGGCAATGGCAGTGGGAGAGGTGGGACCTCGGAGCAAGAGCACCCTGTGCTGGGCAAGGTAGGCAGGAGAGCATGGACACGTGGGATGGAGCTGGCTGAAGATTGCCTGCAGGAGGAGATGGAGATTCGTCATTGCAGGTGTAGGCAGAGGGGGTGTGATAGGTGCATGCCTGGCCAAGCAGTAGGTGAAGATGGAGTCAGGATGGGTGATGGGTCGGTGAGCATCCTGGGTCCATTTCCCAGTGACGTGCTTTCCTAGTATCCCACCTATCTCATGTCCACCATGATGTGCTTTTCTATCATGAGCAGGGCTGGATGAGAAAGGTCCCTCCCATGACCCAGGACACGGCTGGAGGGTCCCTGTCATACAGAGAAGCCATGCACGAGGTCAGGAGGTTCCCTGAGCTCTGACAGCAGCTTGGAAACCGTATGCTGCAAAATTTGAGCTACTTCTGAGCTGGCAAGCCCAACCCAGCAGAATTCCAAATCCCCCTCCACACCTGCAAATCCCAAATCCGGACACCTTCCCTGGGACCTCAATGGGGACAGCATTTCCCCAAGGCCTGGAGTCCACTCAGGATGGAGAAAGAACCTCTGAATTTGGAGGGAAGCCAGTGGTGTCCCCGGGGGTGTTTCCACTGGGCTCCCTGTGCAGCATCACAGCCATTTTCTTCATGCAACACCTCTCCATGGCGATGCTCTCCTGAGAGGGCCCTGAGCATCCCCCAGGATAACCCATGAGACTCAGAGCTCAAGGCCCTCTCAGATAATCCTAAACAAAGAGATAGAAAGCTGGAAAACTAGGAAGAGAGTTTGCATTTAGAAGACATCCCTTCTCAGAAGGGCCATGGAAGAGGTGTGCAAGAGCCTTTCCTCTCTCCTGCAGGATGGACACCATGCTGGAGAGAAAGCAAAGCCTACAGATCCGCCAAAAGCCCTGTTTGGAAGGGTGCTCCTGCAGAGTGCCGGCAGAGGTAGAAGACACAAGTGGCTCACAGCAAGAGGGACATGAAAAGGGGAACTGGTGTGATGAGGCCAGAGAGGGTTCAGAGGGCTCATCTGATGGCTCTGTGGAGTCAGCCCTGAACTAACAGAGCAGTTGGTGGAAACAGGCACATTTCTTATCCGCTTTGGCCGTGGCAACATACCTGGTGAACAAGGCTGGGGAGTCCACGTGAGACCAACTAGAGGCTCTCGTGATCACCTTGGACCTGCCATAGCTCACAAAGACCTCAGACATCCTGCTCTATGTAGACCACCTCTGTCCCTACTCTGCTGTCCCACAGCCATCACCATGGTCTTGGAGATGGTGGTGTGTGTGACCTGGTCCCTTCCCACTCGTGATCTCAGCCTCATGTCATACATTCCTCAGCCACATGCTGCTGCAAGGCTCCTGCCACACAAGCGCGTAACCTTCGCTCTGGGCTCAGCCTACCCCAGAAACAGCACCACCACCAGTCCACCATTTCCATCTCCTGTCATTTGCTTTATTGGCCAAGTGTCCGACATCTCCTCACACATATCTGGAGGCAAGTCACCACCACGTGGACCGGCAGAGCCCAGGACAGAGAGGCACTCAGAGCGGATTAGATTTGAGATTGGGTTAATTATGCCTTTCCATCATTTGTTTGGCTTGGGATAGGTCCAAAACATATGAATGAAATCCCTCCATGCACGCTACACTGCTGACAAGCGGATATTGCATCTGGTTTGAATATGGCAAGTGGCTGCAGAGGCAGAGACAGTGTGGAGCTGCTTGAAATACAACACACGCCTCCTCACGCTCCCGGCCCCCCTGGACCATGTGCCCTGCAGTTACGTTATCCTGCAAGACCCCACCCTGCATCCCCAAACATTTGCCACCACCTCCACACACCATCGCCTCCGGCCCATGCCAGTGCCACTGGACAAGAGGCAGGAGCAGGAGATGGAGGAGGACAATCCCTTGGACCAGGGGTGATGTCCGAAGGGTGGGCTGTGGTGGCCAGAATGGCTGTCGATGACACAGATGAAATGGCAACGTTCCCTGGTGTCAGGAGAGGGTGGGAGGGGAGGTGCAAAGGGAAAAGAAAGCAGGGTGGGTGCCAAAGGTTGACTTCTCTAACCCTCCCAGAGCCCCCGACAGCCCGTGAGCAGCCATGTGCCACCACTGTGGGGGCTGCAGCGAGTGGGACCGAGCTGTCCCCAGGGGGCTGAGGCTGCCTCAGGGGGAAGTGGAGCCTTTGCCAGGAGAATTTCAGCAGAGGAAAGCAAACTTCGGTCTAATGGCGCTTGCTGCAGAGTGCAAGGTGCTGGGGGCAGCCTCTGAGGATGGTGTGGCAGGAGAGCAGGGCATGGCCCGTATTCCCCAGTATTCCCGCCCTGATCTGCCTCCAGTACAGGTTAGAGACTTTGCAGTGGATCCGGTAAAGGAAGAGAGATTCAGGGCTTTGCAACTTTGCATGAAGATACGGAGCCTTCAAGACCTGCGTGCACAGAGCCCCTTGGAGCACGGAGCCATGCTGGAGGTGCAGGGCAGGATGCTCGGTGAAGGCACCTGGCAGAGGGAAGCACGTGCTGGGGAAGATACGGGCTGGGAAACCACGTTTTCCAAGGGTAAACGTGCCCAGGAAATAAAAAGAGGGTCTGGTGTTGACGCACTACATTGGGGTTTGGCAAAATAGCTTTTGCTCATGGATGACACAAAACTTCAGGAATAAACTGCAGGCAAGCCCAAACCACAGCCCCCTCTATGCAATGCTTCCATTTTATGCTTTTCAGGAGGAAGCTGGGGAAACATCTGTCTATGTTAAGGTGTTCCCCATACATTCTCATCGCAGTTGGTCTCGCAGGGAAATGTGTCCTCAAGGTGCGGTGGTCACTTTGTTGGTGGCTGCAGCAGCACCATGCCCAGCAGCAGGGTGGAAGCTGGGTCCGACCATTGAGATGATGGATGCGCACTGGTTTCCCTCCTGGGCCTTGCTGCTGGCATCTGCCCCTTGCTCCATCCCTGACCCAAAGCTAAGCTGCCTCCTCCAACCACAAGCACCTGCAGAAGGAGGAGATGGGGAAGCCAAGATATTTCCACCCTGGGTGGCATGTGGTCCCCGGCCACTCTCTGGAGGACACAGTGATTCCCCTACTGCCACCAGCACCCCCCGGGCATGGTTCACTGCAGCTCCCACCGTGACACAGAGCAATGACAATGTCCGTGCCAGGAGAGCCACGTAGGACCCTTCGTCCTGCTTGCAGGACAGCTGAGCCCTGGCTGTCGCAGGCGCTGAGCACCCTCCATCCCCAGCAGCGCTCAGGGCTGCCACGATCACTCAGCACCTCCCAGGATCTGGCCTTTTTTCCCCTGTTCTTTTATGAAGACGTTATTTTACGGCTTGTTAATTTGTACTTTTTCGAGCTTTTAACAGGGAGTAAGGGCCAAGTCCCCAGGCAGCCCATTGGCCGTGAGAAATCCCATTTGGTATCATATAAATTATTGCAGATATTACTAATATTGCGTCTATTGTGTAAATACTGACTAAATGTTTGAAAAACACAAATAAATACGAGCTGAGCTGATGGCTGGAGCAGCTGCCTATGAGCCATTCTGGGCCCCCGAGGGAAAGAATCCACATTTTAAACTAATGTGTAAATATGTAACCTGCCTCCATCCCCCGCCAGTTCGGCGTGAGCAGTCCTTGGAAGCAGCCCAGTCCCTCAGCTGCAAGGCTATGATTTAACAACAGCTATAAATACATCTCGTCCGCCGGGCAACTGCACAAACAAGGGCTCACCTGCCAGTGTGGGGTCACCCAAGAGTCTCCCACCTGAGACCGCTGTGCATGGCAGGGAGCGTGGTGGTGGGAGATGCTCAGGGCTGCCTGGTCCTTAAAGCCTCTCTTGGGTCCTGGACCTCATCAGCCCAGCCTAACAGAGCTCAGTGTCACGTGCCAGAGCCAGGTATGAGCTAATGGACCACAATCAGCTGATGGGCCACCAGGATCAATGAGGATGCTGCCTCCAAGTCAAATGATCTTCCCCAGCTGGGGCAAGTGCCTCCCCTCATTTGCAAGCCCTTTCCCCTATTCCCCATTGTTGCAAGAAAGTCACAGAGTCTCAGTTCCTTATCAACACACAAAGTCCCAGAGCAGCACGTCCCTTGCCAGAGGGCAGAAGGACTGGCCAAGGACCGTGTCCCCACATGCCTCAGATGCTGGAAGTTTCCAGGCCCTCTTCATGAGTCCCCAGTTCCTCCCCATCACCCAGGTCTGGCTCCGAATGCGATGAGGACCTCCATTAACCCTTTCCCCACCCGAACCAGAGGTACTGCAAGTTGTGTTCTTGGTACAGGAGATGGAATGGCAAACTACAGGCTGCAGACAAGGGTGAGGAGGCAGCCTGCATCCCTGGGCTTTGCCTTTCTTGAACACAGGATGATGCTAGTTTTTACCCAGCTTTTTTTTTTTTTTTGTCACCTTCCCAAACGTCTCAATCAAATTTAACCCGTGGCCACTACTCAGCTGGGTACAAACACCTCTGGGTTTACCCAGGTCCTACAGAGGATGAGAGCTGCTGGGTTGGCTACAAGCAACGGCCTGGGGCAGATTTGCTCCTCTGCTGATGGATGGCAAAGGTGGTGCCAGGCTGTGTCATGGGTCCCATCGCCCAGGCTGGGAAGGGAGGGCCTCCAGCACCCTGCCAACAGGACAAGCCGGGCCAGGAAGATGTGAGTCAGGGCAATAAGGTCATTGCAGCGGGAGCTGCCTGGGACACTTCTGGGCGGATGCATGTCCCCGAAGGCAAAACATGAGATTTAATGCTGTTTCTCTTGAGAAAGGTAAAGATCATGGTACGGGTTTCTATTTCCAAAGCTTCAGGTATTTTTCAGGCATGGAGTGCCAGCTCTGGTCTTAGTTGCAGATGAAAAAGACTGAACCCACATGATCTCCACAGGACCAAATGCTACAGAGACTTGTGGTCAATGGGTCAGAGTCCAGTTGGAGGCCTGTACCTAGTGGAGTGCCTCAAGGGTCGGTACTGGGACCAGTACTATTCAATATATTCATCAATGACTTGGATGAGGGAATGGAGTGACTGTCAGCAAGTTTGCTGATGACACCAAACCAGGAGGAGTGGCTGACACACCAGAGGCTGTGCTGCCATCAGAGACCTGGACAGGCTGGAGAGTTGGGTGGGGAAAAAATGAAATATAACAAGGGCAAGTGTAGAGTCTGGGCAGGAACAACCCCAGGTTCCAGTATAAGTTGGGGAATGACCTGTTGGAGAGCAGTGTAGGGGAAAGGGAGCTGGGGATCCTGGTG